>CM060851.1:6979347-7048904 GCA_030737835.1 Acorus gramineus
AGGCACGCCGCCATGACTGGTCAAGGTTCTTCAACTGTCAAATGTGCGAGCTAAATACTGGGCCAAAGAACTGTGCATATCAGCCTCAGACGATCCTCCACCCCAGATCATACCAGGTGGCATCATCCGTCAGCTCCTAGAAGTCTGGTTCCCTCCACGAACCCGCCACCAATCCGGAGTCCCATCCGAGCCAGCAGCCTCAGCCCCATCCGGCCACTTTTGTCCTCCGGGCATCATTGTCCCAATACTGCAGTTCTCCACACCACCAGGACAGGACGCATCTTCAACAATATGCCCTCTCAAGTTCTTCGACAGACCAATCCAGAAGCGGAAGTGGAAGAAGGGAGAGCTGGTGATAAGGTGGACCTGCTTGAACAATTGCGCAAAATCCCAGCCAAGATCTCGATATTGGAGCTAATCGAAACTTCAGAACACCATCAGGAGGCGATAAGGGCTTTCCTGGAAAAGGTCAAGGTGGATCGCCACATTTCTGCCTTTAATGTGCCAGCTGCGCTAGTTTCTGAAGGATTGGGCCCTGTGATCTCATTCTGGCCCAAGGAAGTCATTGATGATCCCTCACCAACATTTCGGCACTTTGCGTCACTGCCTTGGTGGAGAAAACGTTGGTTAATCGAATCCTTGTTGATACTGGTGCGGGGGTCAACCTCATGTCCCTCCAGACGTTCCAGCACGTCAATGGTGATATCACTTCACTGGCGGAGTCCGATACGCGAATTTTTGCCTATGACAGGAGTGCTCGACAAGTGGTGGGCTTCCGTTCATTTAGCTTGGAGATCGGTCCCCTCAAGACCACGTTTGAAGCCTATGTTCTGGAGATGGACTCTGATTACAAGCATGATCTTGGGAAGAAAATGGTTGGCGACAATCCGAGGTGTTTCCTCCCCGCTCCACCAATGCCTCAAATTTCATGTTGGAGAACAGATCATCACGATAGGTGGGGACGCAGTCAGAGGCATCCGGTATGAAGCAGAAGAAGCGGAGGCTATCACAACAGTGAAAAGCCCTTCCAGGAGAGAAGGCAAGCAGCCAGTCGTGCACATATCAGAGTTTCCACCCGATTGGGCGCGTGATGGGGCACTACAGGTAAGCACTTTGGGCAAAGGTAAAGCACGCGCATCAACTGACAGTAATCCAGGATGGCGGCTCATGGAACAAATGGGTTATCATCGAGGCCAAGGTCTGGGACGGTACAATCAAGGCACCACAGACATCATTCACAACTTCATATGGCCAGACCACATGGGCATCGGATCACTCACAGTTTATGATGTCTATGATTGGGGACCATTCTATGGCATTACGGATTGGAGCTTGGAAGAACATTTTATCCGTAGCACTGGATCAGAACAACCCGCATCCAGTCAACTGACTCCCATTGAGAGCCAATCAGGATCCTCCTCTTCAGTTCCACCAGAGGAAGACATTGATTCTCTGATTGAGACTCTTGACCAGTTATTTTCTGAATCACATGAACAATTGCCCGGCGATTCTCATGAATTGCCAGAATACTATGTTGAAGACCCGGATTCTGCTGATGAGATGCCTCATTCATGCAGTTCGGGAGCATTGGGGAGCAAGACTCTCTAGGGTGATTGGAGTAAACTCAGCCCCCAACCTTGCGAAAGGATGATCCTATTTTCTCTATTCTTGAGGGCGCCATTCAGGTAAGTACTCTCTTCCCATATCTAAGGTTCATCTCTTTCCTGTCTTTCGATCCTGCGCACTCTAATCTTGCATATTAAAAAAAAAAAAAAAGTTAATTTCTGATTGTACATGAAATTTCCTTGAATTATTTCTTGCTTTGCTTGCTAAAAAAAAAAATCAATTTCTGCTTGTACATAAAATTTCCTTGCTTTATTTCTTCCTTTGCTTGCTAAAAAAAAAAAAGAGAAAAAAAAAGAAAAAAAAGTCAATTTCTGCTTATACATAAAATTTCCTTGCTTTATTTCTTCTTTGCTTGCTAAAAAAAAAAAAAAAAAAAAAAAAAAAAAATTTCAATTTCTGCTTATTCATAAAATTTTCTTGCTTTATTTCTTGCTTTGCTTGCTAAAAAAAAAAAAAAGAAAAAAAAAATCAATTTCTGCTTGTACATAAAATTTCTTTGCTTTACTTCTTCCTTTGCTTGCTTAAAAAAAAAAAAAAAAAATCAATTTCTGCTTGTACATGAAATTTCCTTGAATTATTTCTTGCTTTGCTAAAAAAAAAAAAAAAAAAAAAAAAAAAAAAAACTCAATTTTAAGGAAGGGTGGATCTAAAAATGGACAATGTAGAACAACCTAAGACATTAGGTTCCCTGTTTGAGATAAAGGATGACGCTTTGGTGGTTTGGCACCCCTCGCTTTTTAATTCTGATCTTCTGGACAAACTGCGGAGTTTGGTCGACCCTCCTAAGGCGTCAATGCCCCATGTGTCTCAAGGACCTGGCAAGGCTTCACGATTTCAAATCCCTACTCGGATTATCGATGACATCGGGGAACGTATTCACGTAATCCATGGAATAGAACGATCCGAGTCAATAGCTGTCATCGAAGAACCTGATTTGGAGGACCTTGGAGATTTCGATGACGGCTTGGGGGTATTTGAGATTTGTGACGATGATGAAGAAGCAGAGCAAGAAGAGGAGATGTCAAAGGGGTTCGCAGAAAGCCTTCAACACTTTGATGAGCAGACGGCAAGTGAGGAGGAAAGGATGGAGGAGTTGAATCTCGGGACCGCCACTGATCCTAAGATCATCTTGATCAGTGCGGAACTAAATCCGAGCGAGCGAGAAAGTTTGGAGAAGGTGTTGAGGAGCTATTCGGATGTGTTCGCCTGGTCTTACGAAGACATGCCTGGTCTTGACCCTTCATTGGTTGAGCATAGGCTAGTTCTGGAACCAGACGCCAAACCAATAAAGCAGAAGCTAAGGCGGCTCCATCCGAAGTTGGCCATGAAGGTGAAGGAGGAAGTAGATAAGCTACACCAAGCAAAGTTTATCAGGGTGGTGCTGTACCCAAAGTGGATAGCCAACATTGTCCCGGTAAGCAAGAAAGATGGCAAAGTCCGTGTGTGTGTAGACTTCCGAGATCTCAATCGGGTTTGCCCGAAAGACGATTTCCCTCTTCCACACATTGACATTCTTGTTGACAATACTGCGGGACACGAGATGCTGTCCTTTATGGATGGTTTCTCGGGTTATAATCAGATCCGTCTAGCAGAAGAAGATCAGGAGAAGACATCATTCATCACTCCTTGGGGGACCTACTGCTACGTTGTAATGCCCTTCGGCCTTAAAAATGCCGGGGCAACGTACCAGCGCGCCATGACCTCGATTTTCCACGACATGATGCACAAATTAATGGAAGTTTACGTGGATGACATCTTGGTCAAATCTAAGACGCGGGAAGGTCATGCAGGGACACTTGAAAGGGTGTAAAAAATTCAGTTTGAAAATGAACCCTAAGAAGTGTAGGTTTGGAGTGTCATCTGGAAAGCTATTGGGATTCATGATAAGTAAGAGGGGGATTGAAGTCGATCCATCTAAAGCAAGAGCGATCGCTCAAATGCCCCCTCCGAAAAATTTGAAGGAGCTTAGGGGACTCATCGGTCTGCAGTTTATTCGTCGATTCATTTCACAGCATGCCGAACGGTGTAAACCCTTCTACAAGCTGTTAAAAGGAGGGACTGAATTCATTTGGGATGACAAGTGTCAACAAGCATTTGATGAACTTAAGAAATACTTACTCAGCCCCCCTGTTCTCTCAGCCCCTGTCCCTGGGCGTCCGCTACTTCTCTACCTGGCGGCCACTGAAGAAGCTGTTGGCGCGGTGCTCGCACAACACGATGAAGAAGGAAGGAAGGAAAAGGCTATCTATTATTTGAGCAAAACTCTGATTGAATATGAGCAGGCCTACCCACTCATGGAAAGGACATGTTTAGCGCTGGTATGGGCCTCTCAGAAATTACGCCACTATTTCCTTGCGCACCAAGTAAAGTATCTGGCAAAGATGGATCCGGTAAGGTATCTGTTTGAGAAGCATCAGTGACTGGTCGGCTAGCTCGATGGCAGGTCCAACTAAATGAGTTTGACATCACGTATGTCACTCAAAAATCCATCAAGGGACAAGCCATCGCCGACCACCTTGCTCACCTCCCACTGCCGGATTATGAGCCTGTCAGGACGGATTTCCCTGACGAAGAGTTGTTTGCATTAGTTGAGGAAGATGACCGCAAGACATGGACATTGTATTTTGATGGAGCGGTCAATCAGAAAGGAAGAGGAATTGGAATTGCCTTGCTCTCCCCTGAAGGTGTCATCATCCCGCGCGCTTTTCAACTTACTTTTAATGCTACTAACAATATTGCGGAGTATGAAGCATTGATTGCAGGTTTAAAGTCAGCCCTAGCTCTTGGAGTTCGTCATCTAAAGATTGTTGGAGATTCACTCTTAGTGATTCGCCAAACTTTGAAGAAGTGCCAGACGAGGGACCCGAAACTCAAGCCCTACAGAGAACTGACTATTATCCTATTGCGCCAGTTTCAAGAAGTGATCCACATTTTCACACCTCGAGCCGGCAACATCCTCGCCGATGCCTTGGCTCGTTGGCCTCCTCACTCACCCTCCCGATATCCAAAAAGGCGGAGACTGTCATCGTCCAAAGACTAGAAACTCCGGCCACTGACCTTCGAGACTGCAAGATTCAAGACCTAATGGAGCAGCAAGAGAAGAAAGATGAGATTCTTAAGTTTGTTTCCGCAATAGATTTGGAGGAACCTGATGATGGAAATCCTTGGTTCTTCGACATCAAGAACTACCTTGAAGATGGCTCCTTTCCGGAGTACGCCACCAGTGATGATCGAAAAGCTGTTAAAAGAATGGCGACCAAATATTGTCTTCGAGGAGGCATTCTCTTTCGCATGTCCTTCAATGGAGAGTTGTTGAGATGCTTGGAAGATGAAGAGGCATTCACTATTGTGAAAGAGGCACATTCCGGAGTTTGTGGAGGCCATGTGAATTCACAGATGCTCGCAAAGAAAGTTCTAAGGATGGGTTACTATTGGCCCACAATGGAGGGGGATTGCCACAAATTCGTCAGACGGTGTGTTCAGTGCCAGACCCATGCCAATAAGATCCATGCACCTGCCTCCGCATTGCATTCCATGACCTCTCCTTGGCCTTTCTCCATGTGGGCTCTCGACATCATCGGCCCCTTTAGGGATACAGTTGAAAACACCAGTCAGAAAGCCTTCATCCTCACTGCCACAGAATACTTCACCAAATGGGCCGAGGCTGAGTCGTACATAGTGATCAAGAGTTCTACTCTTGTTCGCTTCGTTCGTACTCATATCCTCGCACGATTTGGCGCTCCGAAGGTAATCATTACTGACAATGGTCCTCAGTTCATTTCTCAGGAATTTCAAGACCTCTGCAACAAGCACCACATTGAGCTGCATCACTCCACCCCATATTATCCCCAAGGGAATGGACAAGCGGAGGCTACGAACAAGACTCTCCTGAAGATCATCAAAAAGACCGTGGAGACGCATAAGGCTACCGATTGGCCGGACAAGCTAGTTGATGCACTTTGGGCTTATCGCACCTCCATCAGGACCCCCACAGGTCAGACTCCTTACTCCCTTACTTTTGGGATGGAGGCGGTGGTTCCCTATGAAGTGCTTATCCCGTCTTTGAGAGTGGAGTTGGACAAGGATTTACAACCCGAGGATAGGAGGGAAGCGCTCCTTCTACAACTTGAACTATTAGATGAGAAAAGGTTGCGAGCAGCCGAACACGCCCAAATTTACCAAAGGAGAATGTCCAGAGCCTTCCAGAAAAAGGTAATTGAAAGAAAGTTCCAAGTTGGGGAAATGGTGCTCAAGCAGCTCATGCCTTCTCGACAACCACACCCGAGAGGAAAACTGCAACCAATTTGGGAAGGACCTTATGTAATCACCCATGCCTATTCCGGGAATGCTTATCGCTTGGTGAACGCCGAAGGGGACGAGGTCTCAGGTACATGGAATGCACTGTATTTGAAAAAATTCTATGCTTAATACTTGATGTTTGAGAAATTTTACCATTACTTACTGTGAATCCTAGTATCTATGCCTGATGATATGATTTGATAGCCTTAAGGATAGCATGTGTTTTATATAGACTCATACTCACCGCTCTTACCACTGTCATCACACTTATCCAGTTTAAGACCTGGTTCACTGATAGATAAAAAGATCGCCCACAACATTAGACTGGGGCAATTTGTAATTGTCATTCTTTTGTTTGTATTTTAACTCGTGTTGCCTATGATCCATGAAAATACCTTAGTCTTGGCGCATGTCCCAAAAGAGCTGGCTCTGGCACTGTCGATGCTTCCAAGGAGAAGGTAAAAACAGAAATACCCTCCAAAATAAGGCAAGTTGGCCATTATATAAAAAAAAAAAAAAAAAAAAGAGGATAAAGTGGGTATCCAATGCGGGCCTGCGTCCTCCACCCTTTAAATAAAAAAAAAAAAGCAGTAAAGAAGAAAGCTGGGGGGACCGAGTGACTTAGGACATGTGCTAGGACTGGGGCAATTTTTAGTTGGTTCAAGGAGGACACTACTCTCACCCACATTCATTCACTTCTCCCCTTTTTGTGACAAGATGTGAATTAAACCAGTTCTTTTGGGTCAAGTGAAATTTTCAGTCTAGAGGTGAGCCACTTCTTAAACTGCTACCACACACTGCACATGAGTCTACTTAAAACCTTGTTCATCTAAAAGTCGGTCTTTGAATGTTATCCTGGCACATTTATGGAGTTCTCAGTACATTTTGGTAACATGATCAAGCATACAAGAACTTCCAGACTTGGGAACTATCCCCATCGACAAAACCACGCAAGGTATCCTTGATATGGCAAGCAGTTGATCACCATGAGTCCTTTTAATAACTGGTAAGCATGTGAATAATCTCTCATTGCTGGCATCAAGGTCAAGATAGCACCATGCATCATCAGGTTTGTTTCTCCATAACCCATTACCCCCAATTTTATCATTATTTGGGCCCTTGACAAATTAACAAAGAGAAATAAAAAAAATGAGCAGGGGCCCAAACGGAACAGATATGATCATTTGGTCTAGTCTCTTAAGTTGTTTTGTAGGACCTAGGAGAAGCAAGAAAGGAACGGACGAATGGACGATCATTAAACAAGCAGACAGAACTTGCGTGGTCCCCCTAAATGGATATCAATTCAAACAGTTTCCGTATGGATTGTCGATAATCTAAACAAAGGCCATCTTGTAATTTTAAAAGGGGAGTATTGAAGTGTGAACATATGCTTAATTGAGTGGGTATATCTACTTAGCTCTGTGTTTAATGTTGTTGTACAGGGTCCAGAGGAAAGGAGAACAGAGCAAGAATACAAGAGAACAAAAAACCAAACAAGACTGGACACATACTTCTGGACGAATCTTGGTGTGAACGGCGACTTAGACAATCCAGATGGCGAACGTCGATGGGGACGAACCTGGCGGTGAACGTCGACTAAGACGATTCCTCATGGAACGTCGACGGGGACGAGCCTGGCGGTGAACGTCGACTGAGACAATTCTGCGTGGAACGTCAACAAAGACAACTCTGTGTGGAACGTCGACAAAGACAATCCTGGTGTGAACGCCGACTTGGACAACCTTGCTTCTAAACGTCAATAGGGACGATCCTGTTGATATACGTCGACAAAGACAACCCCATTGGAGGATCGTCGAGCCATTTTTCAGCAACAACTTTACCTATCAAAAATGTTCCCTGGTCACCCTGCAAATTCAAATCACCTGTCTATCCACATTCCATACACACATTCACAAAGCCAAAAAAAAAACAGAGAGAGAAAGAGAGAGAGCATATGGCCCCTGCTATTCCTTATTTCAAACACTTGGACCAGTCCATTCTATATCTCTAAACTATCAGTCAAAATCACCTGTCTATCCACATTCCATACACACATTCACAAAGCCAAAAAAAAACAGAGAGAAAAGAGAGAGAGCATATGGCCCCTGCTATTCCTTATTTCAAACACTTGGACCAGTCCATTCTATATCTCTAAACTATCAGTCAAAATCACCTGTCTATCCACATTCCATACACACATTCACAAAGCCAAAAAAAAAAAAAAAACAGAGAGAGAAAGAGAGAGAGCATATGGCCCCTGCTATTCCTTATTTCAAACACTTGGACCAGTCCATTCTATATCTCTAAACTATCAGTCAAAATCACCTGTCTATCCACATTCCATACACACATTCACAAAGCCAAAAAAAAAAAAACAGAGAGAGAAAGAGAGAGAGCATATGGCCCCTGCTATTCATCATTTCAAACACTTGGACCAGTCCATTCTATATCTCTAAACTATCAGCCAAAATCATTCACCCACTAGGAGGAGTAAATCTGGGATGAGGTACGAGTTATAGCCCAAAGGAATCCAAAGAAGGAAGGAGAATCAAACCTGTTGTTGGGAGTCACCACCACGAACCGAAGGAGGATGAGGAGATTGTCCTGGGGCGGTCTCGCCCCCTTGAAAATCCCCTCTCGCTGGAGAAGGTCTCGAAGTGGCGGATCCTTCAACCATCGAGGGAAGACGAGGGGGGGCCATTGAGTAGGAACGTGATGCACCGCTTCGAAAGGACACCGAGCCTGACAGCCCCGACATCTCGAGAAATTTAAGGTCATCCTCTGTAAATACCCCTGCGGAGTTTATCTTCATCCTCACAGTAGCCACAATAGACCGATACAAGCTCAACTCTTTGTTCCTCCTCTCGACCCGCTGCTGGGAAAGCCGGAGATCGTCTTCCATCTTGTGCTTATTTTCTTCTGCTCTCTGCCTATCCTCCTCCGACCTCCGCCGGTCCTCCTCCGCTCTCTGTCTACCATTTCTCTCACTCTCCAAAGAAGACTGAAGGGTATGGATGAACTCTCGCTGCAAACCTGGGTCGGATGCACCTGAGGATGCCTCGAAGTCTGCTACTCTGGATTGCAAGTCGTCCCTCTCACGGGTCAAAGCAAGGACGTCATTCCTTGTCCTAAGAATCTCCCTCTGAAACTGCGCTGCCTCATTCTCTTGTCGGTCCCTAGCCTCTACAAGCTGCATCCGAACATCCATCAACTCGTTTTGAGCCTCTTGCAGTTGACCCAACAGTACAAGTTCTTGACCCGAAGATGATGGTAACGATCCAGTAACTCGAGCTTGCTCTGCTCCCTCAAGATGTGCCTCAAGATCTCCTATTCTCTGCAAGAGTCGCTGTTTCTCCACCTGGAGTTCACTCACCAATGAAGTTTGAACTGCAAGCTCCTCGCTCACAGTCTTAAGTCTCCGAGCAACGGCAGATCGCCCGCCCTGATTAAAGAGGATTTGAATAATCATTCTTTATAAGAAGCATTGTGAAAAGAGCAAGTTTTGAAGGAAACAAACATGCCTACCTCTATGTCAGGCACCAGTTCTTCGAATATCCCAAGATCCTTTGCATGCTCCTTGCGATACCATTCCATGTAGTCATCACTACTGTCAAGATCCGCCGGTGGTCTAACTGGGTGGCCTTTCTCTTCCCATAACTTCAAGTGTTCAGAAAAGTCATCCTCTGGAAAAAAGGCTCTTGGAATCCCTCGTAGAGTCAGACGAGGAGAAGTCGGAAGAGGACCAGGGATCCATTGGTGAAGGCCTAGCTGGCGTGCTACACGACTAGCGCAGTGGTAGAGAACCTCATTAAAGAAAACAAGCCATGTATCGCAGACTAGTTCATCAGGAATCTCCTCCACGTATGGCCTCCATGTCATCTGAAATAGTAAAAAGCGCATGGGACACTAAGCTGAAAGAATGCACCTCTCAAGGAAAGTTTGATGAAGCAAGAGAACGTACCTTCTCCTCAGTCAGCAAGAGAAAATCCTCACGGAGAAGAGCTAGAGTCCTACCATAGTTTGCTTCTGGCGCAACCCACCGCATGGCACGAGGGAAAGATGGGTCACAAAGATCCATTGATTGTGGACGAGCAATAGCAATATGCTCGTACCCAAAGAGCTGTTCACCAAAAAGGGGACGATGAGAAAAATCAATTACAAGTCCAAAGGTAAGCAAATGCAAGCATCGAGCAAGTTATACCTGAAGAAATGCAATGAACCCACCAAGACTCTTGTCCTTTGCCCGTTGCTTCTTTCTTGATAACTCAGCAAATAGATGAGCCAACATCGCTGCTCCCCAAGCATAGTCTCCCATTTGCACCAGATCCTCCATAAGGGTCAAAAAGTGTAAAGAAACTCGGTCCGAGGAATTACAGAAGAGCACGCGCCCAAAGAAAAATAAATAAAAGGCCCTCAGTTCTCTTTGGGCTCGCACAGGATCGGCTACTGTCTTCCTTTGTTTCGTCATGAGGTCTCGGGCCACAAATCGCGCCTCCGTCTCTTTTGGCCGACGCAAGAGGAACCTCCCCAAGCCATATTGAGCAGCGAGACGCCCTAAAGGAATGCGGGTGAGAGTTTTCCCTCCATCAATGAAATCCCAAGCACCGATTAACTCCTGAAATTTTCGACGGTAATTTCCAAGTGTCTTCCCTGTCACCGGGCGACCCGTGACTGGAAGACCAGTGATCCGGAGGACATCTTCTAAAGTAGGCATCACTGCGCCAGTCGAAAGGATGAAGGTGCAGCTCCTTGGATCCCACCTCTCTCCTAAAGCCTCTATATATCCTCGGTCCACACTAAAAGGCTCAATCTGGAAGAAGGCCCGAAACCTGGCCCCGTCTACAAGCCCTTGCTTAACAGGCGCTAGGTCCTTATACCAGTTTCGCACGCCATGCCAAAAAGAACATGATCTCAGCGGCCGCTACAAGACAAAGGTAAGTAAAAAATTAAAAATGATAATTCCCTACTAATATTTAATTTCTCCTTTCAGGAGTAATAAAAAAATGGGGAGGGAGAATCATGTTTACCAAGGCACGACGATAGGCACCCGCCACTTCCTCCTCATCGTCGCCCTCGCCGTCACCCCCGCCTCCAAATCAAGCATGGCAACCCGTTCATCAGCCCCTCCAGCTTCATTAGGCTCATCAACCCCTGTGTCCGCACCCTCAGACTCGTCCGAGTCCGAACCACCCTCCACAGCGTCTTGCCCAAAGCCACCCACACCCGCGACAACGCCCGCAAACACATCAATGCTTACGTTGCCCCCCTCGACCTCATCTATCTTTGTGCTTTCGTCTGTGGATCTGTTAGTACCTATATTATCACCAGATTCTGCTGCAGTCGACTCATCCCATGATATCTCCTCCTCGGACCCATTAGTCTCCATATTCACCCTCGCCGCGACAATCCCCGCACTCACCGCTCCCGCCTCCACCCCTGACACTCCTCTCGTTGCCACATCATCGACAACCCCCGAGACTCCCACTAGGTGCACGCCCGCATTACTCTCAGCCTCCATGCCCGCCCCCGCTTCGGGTATAACCGCTGCCCTCATCTCCCTTTTCCCCGCGTCCGCACCCGTCACCCCCATGCGTGCGCCGGCTGCCCCCGACGTTTCGCCGCCCTCCGCAACCGCTGTGTCGCCTCCTACTGCCTCCCCCATCACCGTCATCAGCCTTGTTTCCACCATCGCCGTCATAATGGTCTCACGGTCCCTCTCGGGCATTTCACCAAACACATCTCGTGCACCTTCCGTTCCTTCTTCTCCAACACCACCCCGGCCCCCACCGCTGCTGCCCATGGCCTCCGGCGCGGCTGAACGTGCTTCCATGATCCCTGCCACCACACCCCTCACCTTCGGAACGTCAAGGGTCGCCTTCGGATCATCATTGCTCTCCCCACGTTGCCCCACCGAACCACCCGCGGAAGTCTTCCGCCGTTTTCGCTCCAAACGCTCGGCCCTCGGCGGCATCTCAAACTCGTTTTGAGTAGGTGAGGAAGATAAAAGGGGGTCTGTCAAAAAAAAAAATGGATTTGGGAGGATTAAAGCTTAGAAGTTGATGACGCCCCGGGTTGAACGAGCAGCTTGTGGTATTTCACATTTCATTTGAGTAAAAAAAAAAACCACCACAGGTATATCCAAATCACCCCTGTATATATATGCACCTATATCTATCTAAATAAACATATCTTTAATTTGAGTTGAGTTAAAACCCACCACAAGTATATCTAAAATACCCCTATACATATATGCACATGTATCTATTTAAATAAACATGTACTTAATTTGAGTTTATATAGTTGTGCCTTGGAAACATTTTTGAATACTTTATCTCACGTATCTCCAATGAATTTCGGACGTATTTTTTGAAATAGCCCAAATTTAGGGGTGTTAGATTATATGTGCTATCTTATAATGTGTGTAGTGTATTACATGTGTAACTCCTAGACATTTGTATATATAAAGGGATTAACCCCTAAGTGGAATACAAGGATTCCCATTATTTCATTCTCTCATTCTAACATGGTATCAGAGCCACCACCTCAAAAACCCTAATTTTTTTTGGAATCCTTCCGTCGCCGTCGTGCCCCTGCCGCTGCCGTCGCCGCCCTGTCGCTGCTCGCGTAGCCCAGCCCTGCCGCGCCCAGCCCTGCCCAGCCCTGTTGCGCCCTGCCGCGCCCGGTGCCCAGCTGCTGCGCCGCGCCCTGCCCTGCCGCGCGCCCTGCTGCACCCTGCCGCGCAGCTCCTAGCCCTGCCCGGTGCCCTGCCGCGCCCAGCCGTGCCGCGTGCCCTGCCCAGATTACTCGGGATCTGTCGCGCCCGCTGATTCTGCCCGGATTTCCCAGGATCTGCTGGGGACAGCTCCTGCCAGGCTGTATCTGTAGATACCCCATTTTGATCGGTCAGAACTGTAAAACACTTATCATTTGCGATATCTTAGTTTGCAGGTCTAAACCCCGATGATCTTCTCTGAGTCAAAATAGTCACTTGAGTAGGGAAAGGGAAGAAAAGAAAGCATGAGCGCAACAAGTTCTTAAAGGAAAGCTCAAGAAAAGAAGTACCATCTTAAGCCTTGGGTTGTTGTACAAGACATGAAAATCTCTCTGGCAACTAAGACAAGCGACCACCCACTCGTCGTACTGGACGATCTTTCTGAGGATTGTCGACTTCGACGATCTCTGAAAGGATTGTCGAACTGGACGATCTTTCTGAGGATCGTCGACTTCGACGATCTCTGAAAGGATTGTCGAACTGGACGATCTTTCTGAGGATTGTCGACTTCGACGATCTTTAAAAGGATTGTCGAACTGGACGATCTTTCTGAGGATTGTCGACTTCGACGATCTTTGGGGGGATTGTCGACCTGGACAATGGGATGGCGGATCGTCAAAAAAACTGGGATAAGTTCAGCTCGGAAAGGACGGCATGGCTTGAGTTTTTTCGCCTCTCCACCGACGTCAGCCACTTCGGGCGAACGTGGGAGCGTCGTGGGGCACTCATGACCTCCCCAAACAGGTGTCAAGAATGTGGTGGCTCGTTTGGGCTATAAAAGGAGGCAATGGGAGGCATGAAGAGGAGGAGGAAGCACCATCTTTACCCACCTTTTACTCTCCAAAGCCTCTCCTAGCCACCCCACTCGAGACCAGCGACCTTTCACCACTCTCCACCCTCCATTTCCGAGCACCACCACCCCCTACACCAGCAGCCACCCCAAACAACCACCCACCACTCTCACCTACCACCTAACCCCTCCCATTCCTCTCCAAAAGCCACCCATCCGAACCCACCTTGTTCTTTATCACCAACAGCCCTCTCAACACTCTCCACCCTCCGTTTCCGAGCACCACCACCCCCTACGCCGGCAGCCACTCCAAACAACCACCCATCACACTTCCCTACCCTCACTTCCCTTCCTTTTCTTTTTTTTTTTTTTTCTTCTCTTTTTTTTTTACTTAAGAGAACTTGTATAACATATCATTTCCTAAAAGAACTTGTATAAGGTTGTAACAAACTTACTAAATCTAATAAACATAAGTTTAATCAAAGTTGAAAGTGTTGGAATACATCATTGGACTTTTATCAGTTCTTTTGGAAACTATACGCAGCTGGCGGACGACCCTAACTTGGATCGTTGGTCAGTTGGTCTAGGGACCATTTGAACACTCCCCTTTGCAAGTTTGGGTACCTCCCAAGGACTACTAACCCTTTTTGTTTTATTTTTGTTTACTTTATTTGTTATTTACTGCTTTATATGTTTGTTATTACTCTTTCATATACTGTTTATATGCTGCTTTTTTTTGTTTTTCTTCGTTCCTTGCTAACATAAACCTCCCACTAATTTTGTTAAATTTTTTTTTTTTTGAGTTAACCCTCGACAATCCCCCCTGGTTCGTCGAGCTTGACAATCCCCCTTTTAACTTGTCAAACCCGACAACCCTCCTTTAACTCGTCGAACTCGACAATCCCCCTTTAACTCGTCAAACCCGACAACCCCCCTTTAACTCGTCAAACCCGACAATCTCCCTTTAACTCGTCGAACCCGACAACCCCCCTTTAACTCGTCAAACCCGACAATCTCCCTTTAACTCGTCGAACCCGACAACCCCCCTTTAACTCGTCGAACTCGACAATCCAATCATAGTTCGTCGAACCCGACAATCCACCCATAGTTTGTCAATCTCGACAACTCCCCTGTGGCTCGTTGAGACCAACAATCCCTTCTGGTTCATCAACCTCCAATCTGGTCAATCCTGCACAAAAAAAAAAGTATCTTTCTCTCTCTTTGGGTTTTGCAGGATCAATCTGAGCTTGAACACCTCAAGGCACGGCCGGCCGTGATCCTCGAGAGGAGAACCCGTATCCCCCGTTGAAGGCGAGTAATAATAGAACATCCTTTTTTTCTTGCTTTTTGAGGAAAAGCAAGTGGCGATCACACCAACGTCCCTGGAAGCGGTCGGGCAACCTTGGACGATCCCTCAAGTGGCGATTCGGAGCGCCGTGCGCGTAACGGAACCAAACTTGACGGAACCCGGATTCACGACCACGCCGCGTCAAAAATCCAACACCGACAGTATCGAGCGTTCCGGATCATCTCGCGCGCCCGACCCGGCACCTAACCCGAGCTCTCCCAGCATCCGACCCGGGCACTCCCAGCATCCGACCCGGATCCGCGAACCCGGCCCAGCAACCCGGATCCGCGAACCCGGCCCAGCAACCCGGATCCGCGAACCCGGCCCAGCATCCGACCCGGATCTGCCCTCCGGCCGCCCTCTGCCGCCTCCGGCCGCCTCCTTGAGACTTCAAATCACTAAATCGGTCATAACTTCCTCTCCGGAAGTCCGATTAAGGTGATCCAGGAGTCCATTTTGCTCGATTTTTCGTGCTCTACGTCCTCGTCTGCTTCTGATCCTCATCCGAGTGGTTCTGCACAATGTCAGAAATCAACGGCAACCCTACTCTTCCGACACCGGCGGCTTCGAAGGTATCTCGTCAGTCTACTTCGTCATTTCTCTATGAGGGCATCTTGGGGGCCGCTCCTGCTACAAAAAGATAACGACCTTCTAAGCAGCATTATCAACCGAAAGGCCGAGGACATCATCTTCCTCCTGTTGCCGCTGCGACTGCTACTTCGATTGCCTCTATTCAGTCACACTCGGATATGCTTGTCCAGATCAGTCAGCGCCTAGACCACCTGATTCTGCAGCAGTCACTTTCTGGTGCTTCTACTCCCTTTGCCTTGTCTTCTACTATGGGTACTCCTGCTTATTGGATTTTTGATTCGGGTGCCTCACATCACATGACTCCTGATAGTTCTATCCTCACTGCATGCTCACCTGCACCCTCACACCTCCCTTCGATTCATACTGCTAATGGCTCTCCTTTAGTCATCACGCAGTGTGGATCGATCACCACCACATCCCACCCTACTGGCCGCCTTTCACTACCATTTGTTTTGCATGCTCTTGAGCTTTGCATGAATCTTGTGTCTATTAGTAGATTGTGTGATTCTGGATTCACCATTACCTTTACCTCTTCTGGGTGTTCTGTGCAGGATCCACGTTCAGGGCAGAGGATTGGTGTTGGTCGTCGGATTGGTGGACTGTATTATGTGGAGTATCTTTATCTTCCTGTACCTGATCCCTCAGTTTTCTGCGGCACTGTCACCTCTGATACTGACTTGTGGCACAAGAGGTTAGGCTATATTTCTGAATCTCGTCTTAAAGACCTTATTAAGTCTGGTGATTTAGGTCATGTTTCTTTCTCTCCTCTTTCTGTTTGTGAGGGCTGTAAATTAGCCAAACCTGTTGCTACTCCATTCCATTCTAGTAATCATCAGTCCTCTATTCCATTTGAGCTTGTTCATTCTGATATCTGGGGTCCTTCTCATATCACGTCTAAGAGTGGTTTTTCGTATTATATCAGTTTTATTGATGACTATTCTCGCTTTACCTGGATTTATTTATTGTGTCATCGATCTGAGGTCCCAAAGATATATGAGGTCTTTACCACTATGATTCACACCCAGTTTCATACTCGTATCAAAATCTTTAGGTCTGATTGTGCTCGAGAATATATTTCTTCCACGATGCGTTCTCTTCTTCAATCTCATGGCACTCTCTTTCAGCAATCATGCCCTTATACTCATGAGCAGAATGGTGTTGCTGAAAGAAAACATCGCCATATTCTTGAGACCGCTCGTTCCCTCTTACTTTCTTCTTCAGTCCCTAGCACATACTGGGCTGAGGCTGCTCTTCTATCTGTTCATCTTATCAATATCACTCCCTCTTCTGTCCTCTCCGGTATGACTCCTCATGAGCGCCTTTACTCCTCCATACCTGATTATAGCAGACTTCACACTTTTGGATATACTTGTTTCGTGCTTCTCCCTCCTCATCAACGCACTAAGTTGGCCGCTCGGTCAGTAAAGTGTGTATTCTTGGGGATTAGTTTTAAACACAAGGGATATCGCTGCTACGATCCTATTAGAGATCGTTTTTGGATAGCTCGTCATGTGTCATTTGTCGAAGATGTTCCCTATTTTTCTTCTACACCCACTGTCTCCTCTCCTCTGGTGCCTTCTCCTGTTCAGGCCTCTCCTATTGAGTCTCTACCTCTTCTCGGGCCGTCTGTTCTGCTTGAGCCCACTCCTAGTTCTGTTCTCCCTGAGACTCATCTTGGCATTTTCACTGCTGACTCTCCTGGTTCTTCGTCTCCTCTTCACACTCCTACAGCCAACTCCCATGGTCCTCCCTGTTCTCCTCCTATTGTGTCTCCTCTTCCTCCTTCCGCAGATGACTCCGCTGGTACTCCGTCTTCCACGGCTAACACACCTCCCTCTGATGTGGATCCTCGTCCCTTGACTCGCTACCCTCAGCGTGAACGTCATCCACCTGATCGTTTCAGTTTTGACTCTAGACCACTTGACCAATTTGGCTTTGCATCAGTGAGTACCTATTCTCCAGAATTTCAGGCCTATCTCACCGCTATACATGCCCATCGTGAGCCCCGATCTTATCGAGAGGCAGTCGAGTACCCTGAGTGGCAGCAGGCCATGGCTGAGGAGTTTCAAGCATTTGAGCAGACACAAACCTGGGATGTTGTTCCCCTTCCGGATGGTGTTACCCCTATCAGCTGCAAGTGGATTTTCAAGATCAAGCATCGCCCTGATGGTTCCATTGAACGACACAAGGCTCGTCTTGTTGCCAGAGGTTTCACTCAGGAGTATGGCATTGACTATGAGGAGACCTTTGCTCCTGTTGCTCAGATGACTACTGTTCGCACCCTTCTCGCTATTGCTGCTGTTCGTCGCTGGCCTCTCTTTCAGATGGACGTGAAGAATGCTTTTCTTCATGGTGATTTATCTGAGGTTGTTTATATGCAACCACCTCCAGGTCTCAGCACTCCTCCTCAGCATGTTTGTCGTCTTCGGCGGGCTATATACGACTGAAACAAGCTCCTCGTGCCTGGTTTGAGCGTTTTCGCAGTGTTATTCTGACAGCTGGTTTTGTTGAGAGCCACCAGGACCACTCTATGTTTGTGCGATCCTCATCACAGGGGCGGGTAATCCTTCTTCTGTATGTTGACGACATGATTATAACTGGCGATGACTCCGCTGGTATTACTCGGGTCAAGAATCATCTCAGTCGACAGTTTCAGATGAAAGATCTTGGTACTCTTCGCTACTTCCTTGGTCTCGAGATTGCACAGAGTGATCGTGGGATTCTGCTTTCTCAACAGAAGTATACAGCTGATATTTTAGAGCGTGCTGCCCTCTCCGATACCCGCAGTGCGGATACTCCTCTCGAGCTTAATGTGAAGCTTCGTCCTATGGATGGTGAGCTCCTCTCAGATCCTACTCGATACAGACAGATCGTGGGTCAGCTTGTGTATCTCTGCATCACTAGACCTGATATTGCTCATGCCGTCAGTATTGTTAGTCAGTTTGTCTCGGCTCCTCGATCAGTGCATTATGGTGCTCTTATGCGAATTCTTTGATATTTGCGTGGTACTATCACTAGATCGATCTATCTGTCATCCTCTTCGACTCTGGTTCTCAGGGCTTACACT
This sequence comes from Acorus gramineus, assembly GCA_030737835.1. Classification (NCBI taxonomy): domain Eukaryota; kingdom Viridiplantae; phylum Streptophyta; class Magnoliopsida; order Acorales; family Acoraceae; genus Acorus; species Acorus gramineus. The sequence continues at coordinate 6,997,841 of CM060851.1, forward strand.
GATGCTGATTGGGCTGGAGACCCGACGACTAGACGCTCCACCACTGGTTTCTGCATATTTCTCAGAGATTCTATCATCTCTTGGCGCAGCAAGAAACAGGAGGTTGTTTCTCTTTCCAGCACTGAGGCTGAATATCGAGCCATGGCTATCACCACCAAGGAGATTGTTCATCTCAGACGTCTCTTGGTGGATCTAGGAGTTACTATGACTGGTCCTACTCCTCTTCACTATGATAACCGGTCTGCTATTCAGATTGCTAGCAATCCGGTCTTTCATGAGAGGACCAAACACATTGAGATCGATTGTCACTTCGTTCGTCAGCACTTTCTTGCAGAGACATTATCGCTTCCGCATATCTCCTCTGCTAAGCAGCTTGCTGATTTCTTTACGAAGTCACATCCAATTCCTCGATTTCAGTTTCTTCTTCGCAAACTCACTTTGTATGATCCACCGTGAGTTTGAGGAGGGCTGTTAGATTATATGTGTTATCTTATAATGTGTGTAGTGTATTACACGTGTAACTCTTAGACATTTGTATATATAAAGGGATTAACCCCTAAGTGGAATACAAGGATTCCTATTATTTCATTCTCTCATTCTAACAAGGGGAATCACATTAGTTTCAATTTTTTCATGCAGATTTGATTTCATGGGACATTCAAATGGGAGTATTTATTTCTATGCTATCATAGTGTATGAAGTTATAAAACAAGCTACAAAACAAACTGAATGTAACAGCGCTCTTTTTCTTTTTAAAATTAAAATGGTAGGCAATCACCATTTATGAAAAGCCATATGGAAAGTACAAAGAAAACTGAATTACAAAACAAAGCAAATACAAAGACCATGGAAAAGAAAAAACCACCAGCGCAGACCATGGGGACCCTCTAATTTTTCTCCCAATCTCATGTTTTGAATATTCTCATGTAACTAATATTGGACAACACATTTTTCATATCGTAGAAGAGAAGAAAGACCCAGGTAGAAACAAGGATGACAATAGAATAAGTTATACAGAAAAACTTGAATGAGTTTAGTCCCCTAATCCATCCCAACAAGGCCTGTCAATGGGATGGCCAGTCAACGGGTCGGGGGTGGATCCATACCCAACCTATTTTGATTGTTGGGTTCTTTGGGTCAGGTCTGGGTCGACCCGTTGATAGGCCTAAGTCGGAGCAGAAGAGGTCAATTTGGAGAGATCGATGGATGAAAATAGAAATAACATGTATGTGTTTAAACCCATTGACAAGCCTAGGTCGGACCATTTAAAATAAATTGACACAAACACATAAAAACCAAATCTATTTTTTCAAGTCTTACAAATTACAACACCACCCAAATAAATCATGCAACAAGCCAACCAAATTATACAAATTTAAAATTTAATTGTCCAAAACATTGAAATAAGTTAACCAAAGTTACATAAACATATTGTATTACTAAGTTTACTATATATTAAACAACCAAGTTCTTATAAGCATTGGCTTATATATAAAATAGTTGGATTCATAGGATTGAGTTGGGGTGGATCCGATTTGGCTTGTTGGAATTTCAATAAAACCCTAAAAACCCTAGGTCTCATGCAAATCAAAGAATAAAATAAAAGAATATGAGTACATGTAACCATTGCTATATATCGATAGCGAGGTGGAAGAGTTGTATCCGTCCTCTGTAGGGTTCTGGGCCTTGTAACATGTTGTGTACTTGTCCCTTATATGGCATGTTCCCTTATATGGCATGTTACATTGAGAGCAATAAATGGTAAATGGTAAATGTGTGAACATGCATTGTTTTATGGAGATTACACAAAATGTGTGTTTAACACGACCAAGGAAACATATTTATCATGCACTTGAATCGCATCTCAAATGAGTGTAAATAAAAAATAACTATGTGTATTATTACAAAGGAAAATACTATATACAATCATGTGTACAATCACACCTGCAATTAATTTTTTTATAAAAATAATATATATAATGTTTTCTTGTATATATCTCATCTAATTAGGGTGCTATATAATTTTATAAAAAAAATAAATAAAGTATATGGATTAATTATATTTATAAGAAAATGTGAAACATTTCATTGGACATTGGACTGCATGTGCATCTGAAATAGGAATGTGTGTAGAATCCCCATTTATTCAGGATTTTGAGTTTAATGATGTATACGCGTATTTTTGTTTAGAAGAAAACGTTCCTTTTCTTCTTTTTTTTTGAGAAGTGGAATGTGGGCATAATTCCTTGTTCTTGATGAGATATTCCGTATAGTTGGAATAAAATATATTGAGTATGAAGTTTTTCTTGAATATTTTATTGAATATGGTTATAGAACAACTATAATGATGAGTCAGAGGTTGAATGAGTATATATGAATTAGTCATGAAATTTTGTTAAGAAATGTTTAGTGGTGTTTTCTTGAAGAGGCGCTATTACACCTAAATCTGTTTTCAGCCCCAATTCTAGTTTTATATATGTCGATAGAAAATTAACGATGCATATGCTTACATTAACAAGGCATGTGCTTCGAAATAATTTTTTTACATTTTCTATAAATGCATCCATGCAATTCATTGGAGTATATACTTCATTTTTTTATAAAAGCATGTACCTTATTAGATGAGATATACTATTATTAAAAAATTCAAAACACATGTAAACTGGAATTGAGGCTGGAAATGGGGCTGGACATAACATTATCCTTTCTGGAATCATTGGAAAAGGAAAATTATTCCAAACATGTTTCAAAAATACCTCTTAACACTACAAGAAAAATAGGCATTGCGGCCCGAAACCATCGCAAATAGTATAAAAAACCGTCGCAAATACTTTTTGCGACAGTTCTGCGACGGTTTTGGAGGGCGCATCAAAAGCCATCGCAAATAATTAGCAACGTCGCAAAAAGTTTTGCCATTGCAAATACGTTTTGCCGTGGTGTTTTTGACATCACAAATACGCCGTCGCAAAATGTTACTTTATACATCAGACTTGTAAGATATATCGTTTGCGACGGATAGATTAGCTGTCGCAAACAATCTAGGCGACACGTTTTAGGCTTTTGCGGTGGGCCTAAGCCGTCACAAACAAATTATTTCAGCTTTGAGTTTGCATCATTTGGATTTTTAAAAATTTCATATAACTTGCAGAAAAGATAGATTAAAAACACTTTCAAAGTATAATTTTCATATAAAATCAAATTAACAGTATCCATTCGACAGTTTAAAAAGGGAGAATGGTTAAAGAATGTGAAATAACAATGAGAATCACAAGTCTCGTCACTATCACTAACACATTGAAAATGCCTACCAACAAATCACGGTTTATCACTCAAAAAGAGTTTACAAAACCCAACCATAGCATTAACAACTACTGAAACCATCCAATTTAATAATTTAGCAATGGTTTCCAAAACTTTCCACCAATCAAAAGTTGTGTATGTTCAACCTGAACAGCAAAACATGTGGTTATATTGGCTTCAGCTGCAACACCACTACTAAGCCTTTGATTGGTTGTGACTATCACGTACTTGCCTGTTATACAGAAAGTTGTAAATATATAAGCAAGCTTATCAGTCAACTTATTTATATATTTTTTATACAGATCAGTTATATGCATTCAATCCAACCTGGAAGCATGACAGATCCCAACTAAATGTGTGTTCCTTCCCTTTCATGTTTCAAGGATCATAAAAAAAACTAGCACGACAGATCACTAGTAGATAACATTAAAATTAAGCAAATTAAAAGGCTCATTTCATACAACTAATACCAGCTGTAAGTGAAAAAAGAAAGCTCTTCATCCAACACACGATGCAATCAAGTAAAACTAATTCAAATCATATAATCATTTCAATAAAAACAATGTAAACAAAAGCCCGGGACCAACGTGACAGATCCAATCAATTGAAGCACATTTATCATTGAAGAATATGTGGATGACCAAATAAGATAAAGCACAGACAAAAACCAGTAAGATAACAACAAAACCAAAATTCATTTTGAACAAATCCAAAACCTAAAATTTAAGGGAAAAACCCAAAATTTCTAGTGAATTCATTATCTTAAAAAAATTTACCATCTCAAAATCTTTAAAATGTTCCTAGCCCACTCGATCAGGGAGATTGTGGACGATGTGAACTACATGCATCGGGAACCTACAAACAACATTATCATCTGCTAGAATATTTATAAATAATAACAAATATATAGTGGTATATGTAATAGTTTATCTGTCTACTAGTAGAAGGGTTTGCTGTCGTCACACGTGAACACTCCATGTGAGCTCGTACTGCTACTACTATTGCAGTTTGCAACTCACTATGCATCTCTTCTCTTAACTGATTAAACACCTCCTCTCGAATCTCATCTCGAATCTCCTTATGAATCTCGTCATGCATCCTATCCAATATTTCTTGAGAAGGCATCGATGATATATGTGGTCGACCAAATATGTTTGTTGGGGAGGGACCAAAACTAAATGTTCGTACACGACCATGTCCATCAGGTCCCATCACTGAAGTGAAAACTCTCTCTTGAACAACCTGTGTTTGTTCGGGCTCTAGCACAACAGAGAGTTGATGTTCCATCTGAGACTACACAACAAATTTAAATACATTGTGTTAGAGTCATGAGTATAAAAAAAAACTACAATTTAAATATCATATTTTAATACAAAATAAAGATTTTCTAATATACACTCACAATGACTTCCACCATTTCTTCATAAGGTGCACGACCACTCTTGTCTTGACGTGATTTCACAAACACACTCATTCGATCTGTAGCCTCCCCTTTGCTAGCCAACTATTGCAAGGGTATAAAATATACAATTAACTAATTTGAATATCTATAACAATAAATTATTAAGTAAACTAACAAATTAAAAGCATCTGACATGATTTAGAATTTAGAATGTTTGGAATTTGAGAAGCGTCTGACATGATTAATATATAATGTGTCTTGAGAGGGTGGTCTTGTAGTTTTAAACATCTGGCCTGATTTGGAATTGAGACATGCATAAACAATCAAACAACTTAACAATTAAATTTGATTGTTAAGAGTGAAGAGCGAAATGGGTTACAAACGCTGATGATAGATGCCCGTTTGGGTGCGCCGACTCGGAGACAGTGGACCACCTGTTCTGGTCATGTACTATTGCGGCTTCACTTTGGGCACGGTTCAAATTTCCGTCGCCCAGCTTCAGGACAGTGCAGAACGTCGACTCGTTATGGGAGGCGGCTGCTAGTCTGGAGAACCGCGGGGACAAATCGTGCAAAGGAGAGGTTGCCCGGTCTATTGTACCGGCGTGTGCGTGGGCCCTTTGGTTAGCGCGCAACGAGGTGGTGTTCAAAGCGCGAATCTGTGGCAAGCGGCCACCACGTTCATCAAAGAGTGGGGTATTAACCTATTTGGTGCCGCGGGGTTCGGTTCGAGGGAGACAGTCTAGTACTGGAGGAATATAGGAGCACACGCGTCGCTGGGTGAACTCTCATCCACCGGGCACTTTATTTCCTCCATTGATTGCTTTTATATTCTTCTATTTCTCTCATCCCCATTCAGACATTGTAATTACATAAACTTAATGACAATGCCTACTGTTTCAAAAAAAATAAAAACCATATTTTCATACAAATTTCATTAAGCACCTTAATATGTTATCATTAACAATCACCAAAGATATCACCGAATTTTGTTTTCGTATTCAACAATTAATCAGCATGATAAGCAATATATACAATATAAAGAACTTAAAAACTTGGGGACAACAATCTTTCCATTCAAATTCAGAATATCTATAACCATAAATTATTAAGTAAACTAACAAATTACCGCCCTACGTAGTTCCGCAAATGATGTCCTTCTAGTCCTATGGAGCAAGCCTTGTTGTTCACGGTTGTAAAAACCCCATTTTTGACCGATCAAAATAGCATAATACTTATCACTTGTGATACCTGATTTATGCGGGCTTGAACCATTTATTCTCTCAAAAGTGATCACCCAAGATTAGACAACAATAAACAATTCAAAATCAAGGTGATTTGGCCCAAGAAGAAGTAGAAGGAATGCCTCCACACAGGCAATCAGACACCCTCACAAGATTGGATCATAACTTGATCAATACAGCTCCGATTCTCTATCCGTCAGCGGCGTTGGAAATTTCATAGAACGAGGATCATGACCTCAAAAATTGATGGCTTGTACAGGAGCCGTCGGTTTTCCCTTCGCAGTCGGACACCCCCACAAGATCGGACCGTAACTTGAGCAATACACCTCCGATTCTCGATCTGTTAGCGGCGTTGGAAAGCTTACAGAATGAGGGTCATGAAACACACTTAAAAAAAAAGAGATGGCTTGGACAGGAGCAGTCAATTTTGGCGACGGCCACAAGAGGAGCCGTCGATCTGTCAACATCCGAAATGCTAGCAAAACAGCTGGGCAAAAGGAAATGGCCCTCCTCCTTGGACTACCACTCCGAGGGGACGTGCTTGTAGGCTCTGGATGACGGGAAAGGAAGCATTTAATGCCCCTATGTGTTGTCTAACAAAGAGAGGATGAGAGAAGCTTGTGAGAGGGGTTTTTGCACTATAAATAGAGGGGGAGGGTGAAGCAAAAGCAGAAGCAAGGAGAAGAAGGAAAGACCCACGAATTCAGCCACTCCTATGTCCACTTTTAGCCTAAAAGAGATGAGAGAATACAGAGAAGAAACACCCCCCCGCATTTTACCTTGCTCACTCACCTCCATCTCCTTCATTTTCTTTTGTTTCTTTTAGAGTTCCATTAGAACTCTCATAACCCAACCCAAAAAAAAAAACCTTGTAAACCAACTCTTGTAAACCCTGTTTTACTCATATAAGAAGGTAGTTTAAAGAAATTGAGTGTTGGTGGTTGCATACCTCTTGGATTTAAAACTCCTCTTTTGGAAAGAAGACGCAGCTGACGGACGGCCTACACTAGGGCCGTCGGCCAGTTGGTCTTAAGACCATTTGAGAACCCTCTATCTCATCAAGTTTGGGTTCATCCCAAGGACTACTAACCTTATTTATTTGCTTTTGTTAAATGTGTCTTATTTCTAACAGCTTTCATTTTCATTTATTTATTTCCTTTTATGTTTCTACTTGATTATCATTGTTCTTTATTTTTTTATTTACTGTTCCATTGCTCCTTTATTTATTTTATTTACTGCTGTCACGCCCCAGGGCGGCCGTCCCCAGAGACGTGGCAAATATATAATATCAATAATCAATACAGGAGGTCAACAATGACGCCAAATATAAAACATACAAGGCTAACAAAGCAATGATAACTGATAACTCATCTGAAATGCGGAAGCATAAAAATGTCAATAAGTCTGTAAACCAAAAACATTATTACAGACTCGAATACACAATCACTGTCCTGTGAGCGCCAAGTCTAGTCCAAATAAAATACATCATGTGCAACACGCATGATTTCATTTACATAAACGACACTAGGACTGCTAATAGTCTGACACTCGCCAACCACCGGACGGAACGCTCCATGCACGCAAGACCATGCCACAGAGAAACTCTAGCTCCACGCCCAACATCGCCCCTGTGGAAGAAACAGTACGCGAGGGGTGAGCTACAAGCTCAGTGAGTGGCTGGAAACCAAACACCATTACAACAATTTAATGCAAGGCAATTTCCTTTCAAGGAAAAAACATGGGTAGAAACCCAAAGGATAACAAGGTCACGCGACGGCGCGGCCAACATCACCCTCGCCCTCACTCCCGGAGGGAGGCTCTTGGGACACTTGGGGAGGAACAGCTGTTAACCATAACACATGGTGTTTACTGGATAATAAGATACAACGAGTCTAACAACTACGAAGTAGAGATACACTACGATACCTCAAGCGTTAAATATATCATAGTACAAAAAGTCCTTCCGCTATGAGGTAGAGATACACTACGATACCTCAAGCGTTAGGCGTAACATACCCAAAGTATACTCGACGGGTATAAGAGTCACGTGACGACGTGACTTCAACTCATTCTCACCCTAGCCCCCGAAGGGGAGACCCTAGGGACTTTTGGGATAAATCCGTTTGCTCTACACCCTTCGTCATCCGGTAACCGTCTCCCGAGTAGCCTCTACCTGATATACCCCCATGATCAGTACTTCTTGCCGCATGCATCGATAGTACCTACAAGTGGGGGCCCTCTGTCAGGACAGCTACAACGCCAGGCAGCATCGACACACATCCGGCGAAGAGGAGAACGATTCCACGCTCGCAATATCATTCATTAGCCCTCTCCCGGGTAACTTCTACCTGGTATACTCCCGTGATTAGTACATCTTGTCGCATGCATCGATAATACCTACAAGTGGGGGCCCTCTATCAGGACAGCTACAACCCGGGGTGCTTCAACACGGACGATATTGGGAGGAAAATACTCCATGTTCGCAAAGCGAACCCAATGGAAAAGTCAACTACTCTCGATAATCACATACCGATGATATCAAATACTCTTGAACTCCCACACAGATGCGTCGCTCGGATGCGAGGAGTTATCTCTGCTCTCGCGCAGAAATAAGCCAAAAGGCATATAACCCAACAGGTGGTTCATACACGCGCCTGGCACGGGTAGGCGTAACTTAATGCTATGGCCATCGGTTTAACAAAACCGATACAGTAATGAATTCTCTTGAATTCCATATGAGTGCATCACACGGATGCAAGGGCGATTACATCGCTTGCGCTCTAACTAGTAAGGTACATCCCGACTAAGGGTCACACCCACGCCTAGCACGGGTAGGCACAATTAGTCTAACATGCGCATAACATAATAGAAGAATTCTACCGTAGTTATGTACATAAACCACATGCACGATAACATAATAATTAATCATGGGGGTTACTCCCTAACATGGATAAAAGCATAAACAACGTATCATGCATACATGGTATGGCCTAATTAAACATGCATACAAGGCCATTAGTCATACAAGCATACAAGCATACCCTAACATGCGTTGGATATCACCAACTTAAAAGGGAAGGGTCAAGCGCGATCTTGTGCATTAACAGGTGCATGCCAATATTCCCAAACGAACCTAAGTCAAGTAGGAACCACATCTACTTACTCAGTTCGCACAAAGAGAGAGGGCGAGAGAGAGCTCATCATCTCTAGAAGTTGGTCATAGCTTTGCCCCATTAGCATGGACGCAACAACTACACCACGCCCTCAAGTCTTATTGCAAGAGAATATTAGGCATGTGCCTGTTTATTAACCCAGGCTTAATCATACTGGATATTACTAATAATAAGGTAGTATTACCAGAAGGGACTACCTAAGTCATGCCATATTCTATACACCCATATAAACACACAAGATACATGCAACCATGATCATTCACACATAAATATTATACATAGGCTAATATAAGGTAGAATAAAAAGGTTATACGCAATATACAAGCTGTAATAACCTAGCATGCAAATAGCTAGCATATTATGGGTCAGACATGACCACACTACTTATCTAAATAAGTAGTATAGTCAGGGTGCCCAACGGATGCGCGACGCACGACTACGTGCATCAACGCTTCCAGAAGGGTTGGATCGAACCACTCACCGATAACCGGGTCGTCGCGCATCCAATCGACGAGATCTGCAAGGCAAGGGCATCAAATGGGGGTGAGTACTTCAAACAAATACTACCTAACTCTTGATAGTTTCCACAACATGCATAATAACTCCTTGACACACAATCAAGCAAAACTGGTAAACCTGCTACAACCAGCCTTACTATTTAATTTCCACAGCACCAAATACACATCAAAAAATTATGAAATAAATCATACGCATTCTCTGACATGCTGGGATTATAATCCATGAAGACATTATAACCTAATTTTTGCCTCTACAAGCCCGAAATAAAATATTTTCAGAAGCAGGTCAATTCCCTCGTGAATCTAGACAATCCATGCAAAAACAGGTTCTAACTCACAACATAGGTATCATGATGAAACCAAATTTCATATATAACATCTAGACACATAGATGATCATATTACATGCGGACGCAAGCATCAAAATATGCCTCTAGGTACCCGATTCACAAGGATCTTAAGGAGACAAAAAATCTGTCTTACTTACAACACAAAGCCACCCCATTCATGCATAAATACAAACACCTCATGTGCAGCAGCAATTACACCTAACATCACTCTCCCAACAGCACCCACACATAGCCACATGTGCTGAAAAACCAGTAGAAAGAAGAGGGGAAAGCCTACCAAGAGAGGGGAGAGGGAAGGGGAGATGTGGGAGCTCACTCGCGTGCCCACGACCACCACCACCACTACCACCACCTCAATCTTAGCCTCTCTTCTTCTTGTTGAACCAGAGGGGAGGGGAAACAGGGGATACATGAGGGAGCTAAAGGAGGAGGAGAAAGAAGAGGCAACAACACAACATATGCACACACAAACCTTGCTCTTCCTTCAAGTGCTTCTTCTTCTCCATCACCTTCTCCTTCTATTTCTCTTCTAACACACACACATGAGAGGGAGAGAAGAGAAAAAGAAGCCTCGGATGGCTTTCTTTTGCTTGAGAGAGAGAGAGATTCAATAACAAATAGGGGTCTTTTAATGAAAATAAAGGGGGTTGAAAGGACCAAATCGTCCCTGACAAGAAATTCTTGACAGGCTTCACTAGAACAGCCATAACTTCCACCATATAGCTCCGAATTGCACAATTCAAAATCCATTTGAAAGCCAAGAAGATTATCTACAACTTTCATGTTTATTCCAAGATCAAATAACCCCTCTAACTATTCCGAAATATGAGCTAAACATCAAACAGGGCTGCTGCCAGGATTTTCTCATCCCCGGGGTATAATTGGACAAATACCCATAACTTTTGCTACATGAATCCAGTTGATCTAATTCCACTTTTGTATGAAAGCTAACTCAAAACTAAATATCCCATGACAAAATCAGATTTAAACCTCTTCATCTTGGATATTAACAAAATTAAATCTGAATACCAATCGGAATTGCATAACTTCTAAAAAGATGTCAGAATGCAATAAAAATTTACAGGTAGGACAATGTCAGTACCAGCAGAACAATTATACAATCAGAGCATTCCAACTCCCGCAGGTAGTTAAAACCAAAATTTTTAGCTGACTCCGATCGAAAAATAAGACTCCAAATAAGACAAGCATAACAACTGTTTTCTTATTACTTGTTTCTAATAGTTCAAAATTACTTTTACTGAATTTTCTAAGTTTTGTTCTCGATGGCACTTGGGAAAGCCGTCGATTTTATTTGTCTTTGATCTGATTTTGTACTGTTTAATTGATTTTCTGGTTCTTTGTGCGACGGCTTATACAAGAGCGTCGGTGTCACTTGGTTTATTGATCGTTGTCCTTAAAACATTTCACCTATTTTGCTCACCATTTTTTTTTTTCTTTTTTTTTTTTGCTAAAAAGCTAAACTGTCTGGCGAGGAGAGCCCTCGGTTTCGATCTGTGTTTTTCATGTACATTTGGGATGGTCTCCTACCATTATTGATGGTCCATATCCATGCCAAATACGATTGGTCATCATGAATGGTCATTTAATCATTCAAAAAGACATTTAATCAAATTGGTCATCATGAATAATTTTTTTTTTTTTTTTTTTTTTTGCTATTCCTATCAAAATCAATTATCTGTCGTTGTACTTGCTGTTGATTTTCTTTTGGGTGAATTACCTAAATATCTTTGTAGTTCACCCTTAATTTTCTTTTTCTGCCCTCAACTTAAAAAAAAAAAAATTTACACCTGCAGTGAACACCTAATTTTTTTTTTATCCTCATCCCTTTAATTCCCTCAGTCCCCTAAAATCATAGTTTTTCGTATGTAAGTGCATATATATTTTCTGTAACTTGGATAACACAAAATATAACTTCTATAAATATTATCTGTAAATGCATATTATGTCATGCAAAAATGATAACTTGTAAAACACTAGAGAAATATACATTAATGCATAACATTAATATATATATGATTTTTATATTGTCATGAAGTACACACTTGTTGATGTTTGATCTATTTGAGTGTTTGACTAATTATTGCATCTCTAATATAGTTTGAACTGCGCTTTCTTCCTAATGATGTACGTTTGCTAACTCGAAGGTGTAACAATGGATTTGATTTCAACCAAAATGACATGAAGATGATCAGATTAAATACAACATCTTAGTTCATTAGGGTAGGAAAAGAACATCGGAATATAAACATTAGATAAATTCAAGTGCTTTGATGTATTTATTGTGATAAAATATTTTCAGGTATTATACATTAACGTAATTTTCTCTAGTGTTTTGCGAGTTAGCATTTTTACATGACATGCATAGTAATGCACTTACAGATAATATTTACAAAAATTACATTTTGTGTTCCAAAAGTTACAGAAAACATATATGCAGTTATAGGGGAGGAATTGCGATTTTATGGTGCTGGGGGAATTAGAAGGATAAGGGTAGAAAAAAAATTAAGTGTTTGCTGCAGGGGTAAAAAAAAAATATTTCAAAAACTGGGGGCAGAAAAAAAAATAAGGGTCAGCTGCATGGGTATTTGGGCAATTCTTCCTTTTCTTTTTCTTTTGGTCTTGGACGGCTTGTGATAGGCATTAAACCATTTTGTTTTATTGACCCTCTTATTTACTTTTGGGATGGTTCAAAACAGTCGGTCGGGTTTTATTTGAATTTTACAGATCTTACTTTCATCTTGGACAGTCCATAACATAATTAGATCATTTTTTTTTAATTTTTATTTTAGAATAATTTACTACACCTTTTTTTAAAAAAAAAACAGATCTTAATCATTTTGTGCGAGCTACCTGAGCTTCACCACGTTGCGTGGCCGCTTGCATCAACATGAAGAGAATCCACAATTTTCCGTTGCAGGCGAGTATCAAAGAAATACCAACTTTTCTTGCTTTTGAGGAAAAGCAAGTAGTGATCACAATTGAGTCCTAGGGAGGTCGAAAGAAATTTAAGACTTTATCGTCAAAAATCCACATCGACAACGGTTTCTTTTATTTTTATCCACTAACACCTAAAGTAGAAGTTAAAACTTGTCATGAGCATCAATTAATCAATTTTAAAAAAATTTAAGGATGATGTAATAAAATTGCATACGTTAGCTTTCTCAGATCCCCAATATTGAACCAACGTATTCCATTGTCGGGTTCTATTATAGGTGGAACATCCTTTATTCTCTCTTTATCTGTCTCATATGTGTTAAAGTATTTATTCTTGAGACGTCCTTTCCAATCTTTCCAATATTTCCAACAGACCGCAAACAATTGTTCTTATATTCAGCTGGAGCATTAGTATTTTCTTACAATGATAATTCAATATATATTCATTAGTATTATCAAATATTTTGTATTTTTATTTGCTTCATAGTAGGATTTGAGCAATATTGTTCCATGGGGGAATGCCTCATTCAACAACTCCAGCAACATAGTGAATGATTTGTTTGTCGAGCCAGAAAACACCTTTAGATGCAACAATTGGACAATGAAAGAAAGCATGGTGAACTTTTCACACCCGGGATATAGCTCACATTCTGCTTCTTGCAAAAGTTTTAAAAAATTTTGTGTTTCCTTATCTGGTCCATTCACATGTTCATCTATAGGTGATTGGCTAGATCCTATTCCTGTATTCATGTTTGGATTTCCCATCATCTCGTGTATCATTACAAGCATATCATTCCTAACAGTTGACTGTGTTCCTATTCTAATGCCTTGGTTCTCACGTACATGCACATAATGTTCCCCATGACTAGTCCAAATCTTGTAATTCAACAAAAACCCATTTATAATAATATGTTCTCTTGCAACAACCTGTGTCATCAAGTACCGATTGCAACATTGCTTACATGGACAATATATCATGCTTTTGAGAGGCTTATCATTATATGCAAATTCTAGAAATTTTTTAACCCCATTCATGTATGCCTGAGAGATCCTATTTTGTGAATCGATCCAACTCTTATCCATTTTTTTTACTATATAGATAAACAAATAAGGAGACTCATGAATATTCAAGGAATAAAAAGAAATACAATATTTAAAATATTCAGCAATATTCAGAAAACATAAAGCCACACAAAATATTCAGCAATATTCAAAAACATGTAGCCACACAAAAAAATAAAATCATGTTGTATTGAGAATATAAGTAATAGCTAAAACATTCATTGGCTTTTTTTATAAAAAATTGAAATGAATTGAAATTAGCTAATTCTATTAACTTGTACCTAAATTACTAATCCTATGAAATTATCAATAAATATTGAACTCCTTTACCCAGCAGTGAAAATCAATTCTCGGACAGCACATTATGTGTCAAATTTCATTAAAAAAAACTAAGAAAAACTCAACAGTGAACATGACTCCTTTCTCATAATTTTTCACAATGACCATAGTTGTATAGCTTCTTATATTCTTTATACTAACATTTCCAACCCTCATTAATTAGCATTGCTCATTCAAGCCTTTCCAACAATCTTTGCTCAATGCCTATCAAACCCACATTGGATAACTCACTAACAGGTAGAGAATGGGAAATGTACTTTATTCAAATAAAACATGTAGAGAATGGCAGATGAATTTCATTTTGTTGTTATACCAATTCAGCAATGCATAGATTATCCTATGATTTGTTTACACATTACCTAAAATATTTGACATTTACTTGTATACTTTGTTCAAACAAAACGTTGATATACTTATATACTTTCCAAGTAGAGAATGGCAAAGATTCAAAGAGGAATTTCATTTTGTTATTATACCTATGAAATCTTTAACAAGGCCAAGTTTCATGGGATTTCTGAAAATGTGATGAAATAACCAGACAAATCTGAAAATAACAAAGATCAATAATTAGATTAGGGGGGATGCATTCAAAATACAATGTACAATTAAATTGATATATCACTCACCGTAGTAGTTTGAGCTCAGAGTGAGCCCAAACAGATCTGATCGTCCATGGTGAAATGGAAAGATCTATTGTCGTCGACAGTCTGTCTTACCGGAAATCATTGTGTTCCCCGGCCGATGCTTTCCTCCTTCAGATCGCCAATGTATCTTCCATTGTTTGATCGAAGCGGACGGCGACGACAGTTCGATCAAAGCGAACGGCGACAGCGGTTCGATCGAAACGGATGGCGACGACAGTGGTCGAAGATCGGATGGACGGGTGGCTTGTTAGGTTTTTCAGTGTTTGATCGAATTTTTTGGGTTAGTTAGATTTTTTTTTCTAAAATATATATATATATATATATAGACAGATCGGACGGTTCTGATCACAACTTAAAAAATGCACAGTTGGATTAAATTTAAGTATTTGTGATGGTTGGCTTTCCATCGCAACTAATGCATTATTTGCGACGGCACGATATACCCGCCACAAATATATATTTTTAACAGCGGTTCAACTCAGTCGCTGCAAAAGCTGAAAAGTATTTGCAACCGTGAAAAAATACATCAAAATTACGAGCATTTGCGACGTTTTTTGCAAGCCGTCACAAAAAACCGTCGCAAAAGGCCGTCGCAAAGCCGATGCGGGTGGAGGCGTTGATCGCGCTCCTGTGACAGTGCGCAATGCGCACGGCCATGGGTGAGGCACGCACGCAAAGTCTTGAGGCATTGGTCCCTGTGAACCTGCGGCCGCGGATGCGACCGCCGCTGAGAAGGGCGACTGAGTTCATTGATCAGTGGACCGGTCAAGAACAAGTTGAGGCCTCATCCGACTCAGGAATTCAACGCCCTCGTCGTTTCATTTATATTCGACGTAGATTTTGTCGCTCGAGGGACGGTGTTTCTTGATCCGCCCGACGAGCGGGTAGAAGCAAGTCAGGATGTTCCCCTAATAGGCGAAACCCTACCTAAAGATAGAGATGAATATATGTTTTTTATTGCATGTGAAATGGATGCAAGATTTAATTATTAGTGTGAGTTGGAACTTAATTGTTTGGAAAGAGTGGAGAAGTGGTTGAGCTCGTGATACAAGTGAAGTTTTGGATGAGTTACATTGAGCCAGTTTCCATGTATGATTTAAAATAAAACTTGAGAAACGGACTTTGCCAAAAAAAACAAACAAACTCTCAACCTTGCAGAGATGTATGATGTATCTATATATAAAGTTAACCATCTAGGATTATGACATTGAGAGCAATAAATGGTAAATGCGCGTTAACATATTGTTTTTTGAAGATTAAATGAATGTGTACCTCGTTAACAGGAACAAGGAATTGAAACATATTTATCATGATTCATGCACTTGAATCACGTCTCAACAACGTATGATCGAGTGATTATATATATATAAAAAAATTGTGTGCCTTATTATATGAAGAAAAATGTATGTTTTAAAAATACAAAAAAATGTGAGTTTTCAAAAAATCATAATTATAAAGTTATTTTGGACAGAATCATATTTTTTAAATAGGTTACCAGACACCTTATAAAAGTGCTTCTAGATGATTAAAAACCATTCCATGGGCGGAGACAGAATTTTATTTCGGGTGTGTTATTTTAAATTTTCAATAAAAATCTTATTTTATATTGAAAAAAACTGTTAAGGAAATTTTTTATGTAGAACTAATAATTTCATATTAAAAATAGATAAAAACAAATAAAGTGTTCAATTGTTGTGGGTGCCTTTGATAATTGGGAACGCGATTTGATTCCCAGAAATAATACATTATTTTGTTTTTGGGATATTATCAAACACAAGCCAAAGGAGTTTTAGTTGAAGATATATGCTTTTGAAAAATCAAATCAAATGAGATTTTTGATAATCGTGTTTTATTATTATTATTTTTTCAAAAAGTACGCTTTTCTATAGATGTTTCAAAATGCCCATGATGTGGGACTTCTTCAAACCAAGAACAGGAGGAAAGCATAATACAATTACTTCAATACTTCTATTCCTGATTTTATTCAAAAGTCCCCGCCACGCTCTAACCTCTACCATAAGTAATCATGGAGCTCAATTAAACTCAATTATTTTTACAATCTCAAACACAGTTCTATATACCTTATTAACTCTTTCTACTTATTATATCTAAATATATATCTTGTTCAATTTTTTTTACATTTGTTAATAAATATCAAAATTTAATTCATTAGAGTCTTTATATTTTATGTTTTATAAAAATACACACTTTATTAAATGAATTATATTATTTAAAAAAAATAAAAAATGTGATGTGTACATTTTGACTATAAAATGAAGGTTTTGTTAATTTTAAGTTTATGTAAACATGACTATTTACTAATCGATCCCTCCTTTCTTCATATTTCTTTTCAAGTCTCCAATTTTAATCGCTTATTTTTTTAAATCCCTCCGTTAAACATTCGTCCGTTAGTTTGCGAAAAGTGATTTTTATTTTTAAATCCTTATAAACTATGTTATTTAGTGATCAATCATTTCTTTCTTTATATTTCATTTTAAGTCCCCAACTTCAAATGCTTTTTTCTTATTAGTCCATGGACAAAATGTTTATATGATTTTGTAAGTATTTTGATTTTTGAAACTTGTATACAAAATAAAAAAATTATTTTGCATGACTCTAAACTTTTATTTATTAAAACTTTTACTTTGCATGCAAAATTAAAACCGTGAAAAATAAAATTCAATCAAACATTTTGTATACAAGTTTTAAATATCAAAATACTTACAAAATCATATAAATATTTGAAATTGGGGACTGAAAATGAAATATGAAAAAAGCAGGGAATGATCACTAAATAACATGGTTTCCGTGAACTTAAAAATAAAATCTTTCTATAAACAAATTGTACATGGACGAACGTTTGACGGATGTACTAAAAACGAAATAGGCGGTTAAAGTTGGGGACTAAAAATAAATATGAAAAAAGAGAGAAATTGATATCTAAATAGACATATTTACGTTGACTTAAAACTAAACATCCCTAAAAGGAATTGTGTAAGATTTTCATAATTCTATCTTAGAGTGATTTGGATCTTTTACTTATTTTTTTCTGCTTGTATCTTACTTAGATCCTCTGCTTGTTTCTCACACATCACCCGGCCACGTTTTATTAGCTTATTGTAGCTCGCAATTCTCACTTTCTCTCTATCCTCACTCTTCCATTTGCTTGTTATCATAGTCTTTCTCTTCTGAACTTGTGCCTTTCGGTCAGTCAGTCATACTTCACACTGTACACATCGCTTTCCTACACCCGCTATGTATATAATCATTTAAGTTCACCATAAAGGAAACCATCAAACATTGGGCATGCCAAGCACACATACAATCCAACATGTTGAGTGTTCAAGTTCTCACAAGGGAGACCATCAAGCCTTCCACCCCAACCCCTCCACACCTCAAATTCTTAGACCTCTCCTTCCTTGACCAATGCCTACCCAATTTTAGTATCAATGTCATCCTATTCTACTCTGCCGGCCATTCAAACGGCATCCGCGAGATATCCCACCACCTGAGATCATCACTCTCCGACGTCCTGACTCGCTTCTACCCGCTCGCCGGGCGGGTCAAGAAACATCACCCATCGAGCGACAAAATCTACGTTGAATGCAACGACGAGGGCGTCGAATTCACCACCGCCCGAGTTGAACGCGACCTCCACTCGTTCTTGGCTGATCCACCGATAAACGAACTCGGTCTCCTCTTCCCCGGAGGCGGCTCATCGTTCTCGAGCTACGATGAACCGCTCCTATCCGTCCAATTCAACGAGTTCACGCCGGGCGGCGGTTGGGCACTGGGCGTGAGCATGTCGCACAAGCTCGCGGACGGGACCTCGTACGCCGAGTTCCTCAAAGCCTGGGCCGACACTGCGCGCGGACGCGGGGTCCCTGCGCTGCGCCCCAAGTTCGAGTCCGCGGCGCTCTTCCCCCAGCGGGACGTCGCGCCGGAGATCGAGTTCATGCCCGTGGTGCAGTCGATAATCGCGCCCGCGCGTCTGCTGATCCGCGCGCGCCAGTTGGAGAAGCTGAGGGGTTATGCGCGGGAGCGTGCGCGGCCGACGCGGGTGGAGGCGGTCATCGCGCTCCTGTGGCGGTGCGCGATTCGCGCGGCCGGGGGGGTGGCGCGCGGGCGGAGGCTCGAGGCGGCGGTCCCCGTAAACCTGCGGCCACGGTTGCGGCCGCCACTGACGGAGGACTGCTTCGGGAACATATTCGCGATGGTCTACGCGTCCGGAGACGGGTGGGAAGGGGCGGAGGAGCACGAGCAAGGATTCCTAGAGGGGAGGCTGAGGGAGGCCATAAGCGGGTTGAACGGGGCGACGCATGAGGAGTTGAGGATGACAGTGGCGGTGGCGGAGGGGGTGGAGAGGTACCTGTTCACGAGCTGGTGCAGGTTCCCGTTTTACGAGACGGACTTCGGGTGGGGAGGGCCGGCGTGGGTGGCGGTGCCGCCATACAATCTGAAGAACTGGTTTGTGTTGATGAAAGCGAGGGGCGGCGACGGGTTCGAGGTCTGGGCGTTCTTGACGGAGGCGGAGATGGAAGGGTTTGCAAAGGATCCTGAATTGCTTGCATTCACTTCTTCACCTGGGAGTGTATTCATGCATTAGGGAGTTAGGGTTACGTTATTATTGTAATGGACCATATAATACTACATGTAATTGCATGGCCCGGTGGGATTTCAATAAAACCCTGACCCGTCATATAGCGTGAGAAATAAGCCCAGAATAAGAAAGAATATAGGAGAATAGTAAAAAAAAGTTGTTTGTTTTGACAGAATAAACCCAGATGGTTATGTCTGAATAAGCTAGGATAAGGCCTGATAACTATTCTAAGTAAATGTTGGAATTGCTTATCAGGCCTTATCTATGCCAATGGATAAAAATATCATTCTCTGTCATTTTAAAAAATTTATCTCACTTAACAGTCTCACACAGATTTCAAAAACTGTCACATCTATCAAATCAATCATACATTTCTCACACTATTCCCAGGGGTATAGTTGTCATTTAAAAAGTCATAAACTATTTATCATCACTTTATCCAAGATGAACCAAACAACAAAAAAATCATTTTTACGTTTTCCAATGAGAATAATAGAAAATGCAACCAAACAAAAAATTGCTTATTCAGTCTGAATTGTTATCTATCCTATGAAATTATCAATAAATATTGAACTCCTTAACCCAACAGAGAAAATCAATTCTCGGACAGCACATTATGTGTCAAATTTCATTAAAAAAAACCCAACAGTGAACATGACTCCTTTCTCATAATTTTTCACAATGACCATAGTTGTATGGCTTCTTATATTCTTTATACTAACATTTCCAACCCTCATTAATTAGCATTGCTCATTCAAGCCTTTCCAACAATCTTTGTTCAATGCCTATCAAACCCACATTGGATAACTCACTAACATGTAGAGAATGGGAAATGTACTTTATTCAAATAAAACATGTAGAGAATGGCAGATGAATTTCATTTTGTTGTTGTACCAATTCAGCGATGCATAGATTATCCTACGATTTGTTTACACATTACCTAAAATATTTGACATCTACTTGTATACTTTGTTCAAACAAAACATGGATATGCTTATATACTTTCCAAGTAGAGAATGGCAAAGATACAAAGAGGAATTTCATTTTATTATTATACCTATGAAATCTTTAACAAGGCCAAGCTTCAAGGGATTTTTGAAACTGTGATGAAATAACCTGACAAATCTGAAAATAACAAAGATTAATAAATAGATTATGGGGGATGCATTCAAAATACAATATACAATTAAATTGATATATCACTCCCCGTAGTAGTTTGAGCTCAGAATGAGCCCAAACAGATCTGATCGTCGACGGTGAAATGGAAAGATCTATTGTCGTCAACAGTCTGTCTGACTGGAAATCATTGTGTTCCCCGGCCGATGCTTTCCTCCTTCATATCGCCGATGCATCTTCCATGGTTTGATCGAAGCGGACGGCGACGACGGTTCGATCAAAGCGAACGGCGACAGCGGTTTGATCGAAACGGACGGCGACGACGGTGGTCGAAGATCGGATGGACGGGTAGCTTGTTAGGTTTGTCAGTGTTTGATCGAATTTTTTGGGTTAGATAGATCGGACGGTTCTGATTACAACTTAAAAAATGAACAGTTGGATTAAATTTAAGTATTTGCGATGGTTGGCTTTTCATCGCAACTAATGTATTATTTGCGACGACACGATATACTGGCCGCAAATATATGTTTTTAACAGCGGTTCAACTGAGTCGCTACAAAAGTTGAAAAGTTTTTGCAACAGTGAAAAAATGCCGTCAAAACTACGAGCATTTGCGACGTTTTTTTGCAAGCCGTCATAAAAAACCGTCGCAAAAAGCCATCATAAAGCCGACGCGGGTGGAGGCGTTTATCGCGCTCCTGTGGCAGTGCGCGATGTGCACGGCCATGGGTGAGGCGCGCACACGAAGTCCTGAGGCGTTGGTCTCTGTGAACCTGTGACCGCCGATGCGACCACCGCTGAGAAGAGGTGACCGAGTTCGTTGATCAGTGGACCGGCCAAGAACAAGTCCAGGCCTCATTCGACTCGGGAAGTGGTGAATTCAACGCCCTCGTCGTTTCATTCGAGGTAGATTTTGTCGCTCGAGGGACGGTGTTTCTTGATCCGTCCGGTGAGTGGGTAGAAGCAAGTCAGGATGTTCCCCTAATAGGCGAATCCCTATCTAAAGATAGAGATGAATATATGTTTTTTATTGCATGTGAAATGGATGCAAGATTTAATTATTAGTGTGAGTTGGAACTTAATTGTTTGGAAAGAGTGGAGAAGTGGTTGAGCTCATGATACAAGTGAAGTTTTGGATGAGTTACATTGAGCCAGTTTCCATGTATGATTTAAAATAAAACTTGAGAAACGGACTTTGTCAAAAAAAAAAAAACAAACAAACTCTCAACCTTGCAGAGATGTATGATGTATCTATATAAAGTTAACTATCTAGGATTATGACATTGAGAGCAATAAATGGTAAATGCGTGTTAACATATACATTGTTTTATGAAAATTAAATGAATGCGTACCTGGTTAACAGGAACAAGGAATTGAAACATATTCATCATGATTCATGCACTTGAAGCAGGTCTCAACAATGTACGATCGAGTGATAATATTAAAAAAAAAATTGTGCGCCTTATTATATGAAGAAAAATGTATGTTTTAAAAATACAAAAAAAATGTGAGTTTTCAAAAAATCATAATTATAAAGTTATTTTGGACAGAATCATATTTTTAAAATAGATTGTCAGATACCTTATAAAAGTGCTTCTAGATGATTAAAAACCATTCCATGGGCGGAGATAGAATTTTATTTCAGGTGTGTTATTTTAAATTTTCAATAAAAATCTTATTTTATATTGAAAAAAACTGTTAAGGAAATTTTTTATGTAGAACTAATAATTTCATATTAAAAATAGATAAAAACAACTAAAGTGTTCAATTGTTGTTAGTGCCTTTGATAATTGGGAACGCGATTTGATTCCCAGAAATAATACATTATTTTGTTTTTGGGATATTATCAAACACAAGCGAACGGAGTTTTAGTTGAAGATATATGCTGTTGAAAAAACAAATAAAATGAGATTTCTGAGGATCATGTTTTATTATTATTATTATTATTTGTCAAAAAATACGCTTTTCTATAGATGTTTCAAAATGCCCATGACGTGGGACTTCTTCAAACCAAGAACAGGAGGAAAGCATATAATACAATTACTTCTATACTTCTATTCCTGATTTTATTCAAAAGCCCCCCGCCACGCTCTTACCTCTACCATAAGTTTCTCCTAGTAATCATTGAGCTCTATTAAACTTAGTCATTTTTACAATCTCAAACAAAATTCTATATACCTTATTAACTCTTTCTACTTATTATATTCAAATATATCTTGTTAAATTTTTTTTATATTTGTTAATAAATATCAAAATTTAATTCATTAGAGTATTTATATTTTACGTTTTATAAAAATACACACTTTATTAAATGAATTATATAATTTAAAAAAAATAAAAAATGTGATGTGTACATTTTGACTATAAAATGAAGGTTTTGTTAATTTTAAGTTTATGTAAACATGACTATTTACTGATCGATCCCTCATTTCTTCACATTTCTTTTCAAGTCCCCAATTTTAATCGCTTATTTTTTTAAATCCACCCGTTAGACATTCGTCCATATACCGTTAGTTTGTGAAAAGTGATTTTTATTTTTAAATCCTTATAAACTATGTTATTTAGTGATCACTTATTTCTTTCTTTATATTTCATTTTAAGTCCCCAACTTCAAATGCTTTTTTCTTATTAGTCCATGGACAAAATGCTTATATGATTTTGTAAGTATTTTGATTTTTGAAACTTGTATACAAAATAAAAAAATTATTTTGCATGACTCTAAACTTTTATTTATTAAAACTTTTACTTTGCATGCAAAATTAAAACCGTGAAAAATAAAATTCAATCAAACATTTTGTATACAAGTTTTAAATATCAAAATACTTACAAAATCATATAGATATTTGAAGTTGGGGACTGAAAATGAAATATGAAAAAAGCAGAGAATGATCATTAAATAACATGGTTTCCATGAACTTAAAAATAAAATCTTTCTATAAACAAATTGTACATGGACGAACGTTTGACGGATGTACTAAAAACGAAATAGACGGTTGAAGTTGGGGACTTAAAATAAATATGAAAAAAGAGAGAAATTGATATCTAAATAGACATATTTACGTTGACTTAAAACTAAACATCCCTAAAAGGAATTGTGTAAGATTTTCATAATTTTATTTTAGAGTGGTTTGGATCTTTTACTTGTTTTTCTCTGTTTGTATCTTACTTAGATCCTCTGCTTGTTTCTCACACATCACCCGGCCACGTTTTATTAGCTTACTGGAGCTCGCAATTCTCACTTTCTCTCTATCCTCACTCTTCCATTTGCTTGTTATCATAGTCTTTCCCTTCTGAACTTGTGCCTTTCGGTCAGTCAGTCATACTTCACACTGTACACATCGCTTTCCTACACCCGCTATGTATATAATCATTTAAGTTCACCATAAAGGAAACCATCAAACATTGGGCATGCCAAGCACACATACAATCCAACATGTTGAGTGTTCAAGTTCTCACAAGGGAGACCATCAAACCTTCCACCCCAACCCCACCACACCTCAAATTCTTAGACCTCTCCTTCCTTGACCAATGCCTACCCAACTATAGTATCAATGTCATCCTATTCTACTCTGCCGGCCATTCAAACGGCATCCGCGAGATATCCCACCACCTGAGATCATCACTCTCCGACGTCCTGACTCGCTTCTACCCGCTCGCCGGGCGGCTCAAGAAACATCACCTGTCGAGCGACAAAATCTACGTTGAATGCAACGACGAGGGCGTCGAATTCACCACCGCCCGAGTTGAACGCGACCTCCACTCGTTCTTGGCTGATCCACCGATAAACGAACTCGGTCTCCTCTTCCCCGGAGGCGGCTCATCGTTCTCGAGCTACGATGAACCGCTCCTATCCGTCCAATTCAACGAGTTCACGCCGGGCGGCGGTTGGGCACTGGGCGTGAGCATGTCGCACAAGCTCGCGGACGGGACCTCGTACGCCGAGTTCCTCAAAGCCTGGGCCGACACTGCGCGCGGACGCGGGGTCCCTGCGCTGCGCCCCAAGTTCGAGTCCGCGGCGCTCTTCCCCCAGCGGGACGTCGCGCCGGAGATCGAGTTCATGCCCGTGGTGCAGTCGATAATCGCGCCCGCGCGTCTGCTGATCCGCGCGCGCCAGTTGGAGAAGCTGAGGGGTTATGCGCGGGAGCGTGCGCGGCCGACGCGGGTGGAGGCGGTCATCGCGCTCCTGTGGCGGTGCGCGATTCGCTCGGCCGGGGGGGTGGCGCGCGGGCGGAGGCTCGAGGCAACGGTCCCCGTAAACCTGCGGCCACGGTTACGGCCGCCACTGACGGAGGACTGCTTCGGGAACATATTATCAATGGTCTACGCGTCCGGAGACGGGTGGGAAGGAGCGGAGGAGCACGAGCAAGGATTCCTAGAGGGGAGGCTGAGGGAGGCCATAAGCGGGTTGAACGGGGCGACGCATGAGGAGTTGAGGATGACAGTGGCGGTGGCGGAGGGGGTGGAGAGGTACCTGTTCACGAGCTGGTGCAGGTTCCCGTTTTACGAGACGGACTTCGGGTGGGGAGGGCCGGCGTGGGTGGCGGTGCCGCCATACAATCTGAAGAATTGGTTTGTGTTGATGAACGCGAGGGGCGGCGACGGGTTCGAGGTCTGGGCGTTTTTGACGGAGGCGGAGATGGAAGGGTTTGCAAAGGATCCTGAATTGCTTGCATTCACTTCTTCACCTGGGAGTGTATTCATGCATTAGGGAGTTAGGGCTCGTTATTATTATAATGGACCATATGATAATTGCATGGCCTGGTGGGATTTCAATAAAACCCTAACCCGTCATATGGCGTGAGAAATAAACCCAAAATAAGAAAGAATATAGGAGAATAGTAAAAAAAAACTGTTTGTTTTGACAGAATAAACTCTGATAGTTATGTCTGAATAAGTTAGGATAAGACATGATAACTATTATAAGGAAATGTTGGAATTACTTATCAGGCCTTATCTATGCTAATGGATAAAAATATCATTCTCTGTCATTTTAAAAAATTTATCTCACTTAACAGTCTCACACAGATTTCAAAAACTGTCACATCTATCAAATCAATCATACATTTCTCACACTATTCCCAGGGGTATAGTTGTTAT
Organism: Acorus gramineus; assembly: GCA_030737835.1. Taxonomy (NCBI): domain Eukaryota; kingdom Viridiplantae; phylum Streptophyta; class Magnoliopsida; order Acorales; family Acoraceae; genus Acorus; species Acorus gramineus. Next base: position 7,023,639 of record CM060851.1, read on the forward strand.
TTAAAAAGTCATAAACTATTTATCATCATTTTAACCAAGATGAACCAAACAACAAAAAAATCATTTTTATGTTTTCCAATGAGAATAATAGAAAATGCAACCAAACAAAAAATTGTTTATTCAGTTTGAATTGTTATCTATCTTAGTATAGCTATCAGGAGCGAATAATCCAATGTCACACCCCATACGAGGGGTAAAACCTTAGGTCTCATGTAGATCGAAGAATAAAATAAAAGAAAATGAGTACCCGTAACCATTGCTATATATGAGGATATGGAATTGTGGTTGTTTCATAAATATATATATATATATATATATATATATATATATATATATAGTATGTTACGCACATCCAGAGACGGAACTAGGACTTTATTTTAGGGGGGCTAGCATGAACTCAAAATCTAATAAACAATTTAAATTTTATGTAAAATAAAAGAATTTATAATTCATTTTTAGTAAATTTTGTCATAGATATGCAAAAATACAAAAATAAGCAAAAGATTATGTTTTTTCAAAAAATACGATATTGAAGTTGTGTTTACAATGTTTTAAAGAATATAAATTATCTATTATCGAATCTGAATCGATATTTTCAACAAAAAAATTTCAATGTAAACAATCATAAAATCTACAAGAAAATCATCTTTCAACTTAGTGTGAAGTATTGTTTTAACAAGTTTCATAATTGAAAAAAAAATATATAATTGATTCCAATATATTTAGGCTGTAAAGATTAAAAAAAAATGAGTTATTCTAACAAAGATTTGAAAATTGTATAACTGCTGTGAATATGGTGGATAACCACCACTTCTCTAACCCATAACCTCCCCCACTCTTCAACTCCATAACCCTCCTATCTTAATCACCCCACTAACTACCCCTTCACCTCTTTAGCTTGTAACTCTCAACCTTTGGTACCCTATAAATAGAAGGGTATTGGCTTGTATTCTATTGCCAACCAACAAACAGTGAATGAAGAATCTCTCTCTACTTCTCTTCTCTATATACTTGTGTGCTTTGTTTATATACTCTTATATATCATATTCTATTTAGTTTACAATACGTTATCAGCACGAAAAGCCCCTTATTAAGGAGAAAGGTTTGTATCGATGGGTTCTTAATGATCTATATCAAAAATATATTCCCTTTGATGTTATGTATTTTTATGTAAATCATCTACTACATACATATGATTAATTTTTTTCAATATGCATGGAATCGTATGCAAATTATGTGTAGAACCCGTATACATCTATCTTTTATTTTCCATGCATGCAATCCCCATGAAAATTTTCCATACATATGTTATGATATGATTAATTTATGAAAACTAGTATGCAATTTTTCCATGCAACAGTATGCGGCATCTATCATTTGATTATTTATTTTTCATGTAACTGTTCCATGTTTGTCATCTTTTATTAAAATTTAAATATTATACATCTATGTGTAGAACCAGAAGTTCTAACAAATATCAATTAATTTGATATTTAAATTTGATTTGATATTCATTTTAATGTTACAATGTTATGTGTCCCTATATGATCATACAAAAATTGTATTTAAATGGATCCCTGAAGGACCATGTAGAAGTTATGAATAATGTGTTCCAATAAGACCATGTAAATTTTATTCTATCACTGAAAGACTACAAAAAATTATTACATGGATCCTTGGAGGATCATGTGAAAGATATGATTAGAATGTGTCTCTGAAGGACCATATAATTTTTATCCCTGAAGGATATATATACACAAATCATGATTGCTCATGTCCCTGTAGGACCAAACAAAAGCTATAGGCGAATCCCTACCTAAAGATAGAGATGAATATATGTTTTTTTATTGCATGTGAAATGGATGCAAGATTTAATTATTAGTGTGAGTTGGAACTTAATTGTTTGGAAAGAGTGGAGAAGTGGTTGAGCTCATGATACAAGTGAAGTTTTGGATGAGTTACATTGAGCCAGTTTCCATTTATGATTTAAAATAAAACTTGAGAAACGGACTTTGCCAAAAAAAACAAACAAACTCTCAACCTTGCAGAGATGTATGATGTATCTATATATAAAGTTAACCATCTAGGATTATGACATTGAGAGCAATAAATGGTAAATGCGTGTTAACATATACATTGTTTTATGAAGATTAAATGAATGCGTACCTGGTTAACAAGAACAAGGAATTGAAACTTATTTGTCATGATTCATGCACTTGAATCACGTCTCAACAACGTACAATCGAGTGATAATATATATAAATAAAAAAAAATTGTGTGCCTTATTATATGAAGAAAAATGTATGTTTTAAAAATACAAAAAAATGCGAGTTTCCAAAGAATCATAATTATAAAGTTACTTTGGACATAATCATATTTTTTAAATAGGTTGCCAGACACCTTATAAAAGTGCTTCTAGATGATTAAAAACCATTCCATGGGTGGAGATAGCATTTTATTTTCGGGTGTGTTATTTTGAATTTTCAATAAAAATCTTACTTTATATTTGAAAAAAACTGTTAAAGAAATTTTTTTTTATGTAGAACTAATAATTTCATATTAAAAATAGATAAAAACAAATAAAGTGTTCAATTGTTGTGGGTGCCTTTGATAATTGGGAACGCTATTTGATTCCCAGAAATAATACATTATTTTGTTTTTGGGATATTATCAAACACAAGCGAACGGAGTTTTAGTTGAAGATATATGCTGTTGAAAAAACAAATAAAATGAGATTTCTGAGGATCATGTTTTATTATTATTATTGTTATTTGTCAAAAAATACGCTTTTCTATAGATGTTTCAAAATGCCCATGACGTGGGACTTCTTCAAACCAAGAACAGGAGGAAAGCATAATACAATTACTTCAATACTTCTATTCCTGATTTTATTCAAAAGTCCCCGCCACGCTCTTACCTCTACCATAAGTCTCTCCTAGTAATCATGGAGCTCTATTAAACTCAGTCATTTTTACAATCTCAAACACAGTTCTATATATCTTATTAACACTTTCTACTTATTATATCTAAATATATATCTTATTCAATTTTTTTTACATTTGTTAATAAATATCAAAATTTAATTCATTTGAGTCTTTATATTTTATGTTTTATAAAAAATACACACTTTATTAAAGGAATTATATAATTTAAAAAAAATAAAAAATGTGATGTGTACATTTTGACTATAAAATGAAGGTTTTGTTAATTTTAAGTTTATGTAAACATGACTATTTACTGATCGATCCCTCCTTTCTTCATATTTCTTTTCAAGTCCCCAATTTTAATCGCTTATTTTTTTAAATCCCTCCGTTAAACATTCGTCCGTTAGTTTGCGAAAAGTGATTTTTATTTTTAAATCCTTATAAACTATGTTATTTAGTGATCAATCATTTCTTTCTTTATATTTCATTTTAAGTCCCCAACTTCAAATATTTTTTTCTTATTAGTCCATGGACAAAATGTTTATATGATTTTGTAAGTATTTTGATTTTTGAAACTTGTATACAAAATAAAAAAATTATTTTGCATGACTCTAAACTTTTATTTATTAAAACTTTTACTTTGCATGCAAAATTAAAACCGTGAAAAATAAAATTCAATCAGACATTATGTATACAAGTTTTAAATATCAAAATACTTACAAAATCATATAGATATTTGAAGTTGGGGACTGAAAATGAAATATGAAAAAAGCAGGGAATGATCACTAAATAACATGGTTTCCATGAACTTAAAAATAAAATCTTTCTATAAACAAATTGTACATGGACGAACGTTTGGCGGATGTACTAAAAACGAAATAGGCGGTTGAAGTTGGGGACTTAAAATAAATATGAAAAAAGAGAGAAATTGATATCTAAATAGACATATTTATGTTGACTTAAAACTAAACATCCCTATAAGGAATTGTGTAAGATTTTCATAATTCTATTTTGGAGTGGTTTGAATCTTTTACTTATTTTTCTCTGCTTGTATCTTACTTAGATCCTCTGCTTGTTTCTCACACATCACCCACGTTTTATTAGCTTATTGTAGCTCGCAATTCTCACTTTCTCTCTATCCTCACTCTTCCATTTGCTTGTTATCATAGTCTTTCCCTTCTGAACTTGTGCCTTTCGGTCAGTCAGTCATACTTCACACTTTACACATCGCTTTCCATACAACGTTGGTTTCGATACTATATATATAATATACGGTGAGTGACTTGACTTGTATATTTGACATATATCTACTGTAGTCAAGAAAAATGATATGTCTAGTGTCAGTGTAATAATTAAAGCATACATTGTTATACAAAATAAATTATATGTTAAGATAAATAGCGTATTTTTTTTAAAATAATAACAATAACAATAATAATTTATTTTATATCATATACGTTATGATATGACTTTATATACTAGATATATAGCTAGTGCAATCTATACCATGCTGTCATAATATATAGGGTTACAGACGATTATAAAATGGACCGAATATATCTGAGCTCATCTCTCACGTAAGTATCAACTCTAATAATAAAATAATACACCTATTTCACATTTAATAATATATATAATCATTTAAGTTCACCATAAAGGAAACCATCAAACATTGGGCATGCGAAGCACACATACAATCCAACATGTTGAGTGTTCAAGTTCTCACAAGGGAGACCATCAAACCTTCCACCCCAACCCCACCACACCTCAAATTTTTAGAGCTCTCCTTCGTTGACCAATGCCTACCCAACTATAGTATCAATGTCATCCTATTCTACTCTGCCGGCCATTCAAACGGCATCCGCGAGATATCCCACCACCTGAGATCATCACTCTCCGACGTCCTGACTCGCTTCTACACGCTCGCCGGGAGGCTCAAGAAACATCACCCATCAAGCGACAAAATCTACGTTGAATGCAACGACGAGGGCGTCGAATTCACCACCGCCCGAGTTGAACGCGACCTCTACTCGTTCTTGGCTGATCCACCGATCAACGAACTCGGTCTCCTCTTCCCCGGAGGCAGCTCATCGCTCTCGAGCTACGATGAACCGCCCCTATCCGTCCAATTCAACGAGTTCACGCCGGGCGGCGGTTGGGCACTGGGCGTGAGCATGTCGCACAAGCTCGCGGACGGGACCTCGTACGCCGAGTTCCTCAAAGCCTGGGCCGACACTGCGCGCGGGCGCGGGGACCCTGCGCGGCGCCCCAAGTTCGAGTCCGCGGCGCTCTTCCCCCAGCGGGACGTCCAGCCGCCGGAGATCGAGTTCATGCCCGTGGTGCAGTCGATAATCGCGCCCGCGCGTCTTCTGATCCGCGCGCGCCAGTTGGAGAAGCTGAGGGGCTATGCGCGGGAGCGTGCGCGGCCGACGCGGGTGGAGGCGGTCATCGCGCTCCTGTGGCGGTGCGCGATTCGCGCGGCCGGGGGGGTGGCGCGCGGGCGGAGGGTCGAGGCGGCGGTCCCCGTAAACCTGCGGCCACGGTTGCGGCCGCCACTGACGGAGGACTGCTTCGGGAACATATTCGCAATGGTCTACGCGTCAGGAGACGGGTGGGAAGGGGCGGAGGAGCACGAGCAAGGATTCCTAGAGGGGAGGCTGAGGGAGGCCATAAGCGGGTTGAACGGGGCGACGCATGAGGACTTGGGGATGACAGTGGCGGTGGCGGAGGGGGTGGAGAGGTACCTGTTCACGAGCTGGTGCAGGTTCCCGTTTTACGAGACGGACTTCGGGTGGGGAGGGCCGGCGTGGGTGGCGGTGCCGCCATGCAATCTGAAGAATTGCTTTGTGTTGATGAACGCGAGGGGCGGCGACGGGTTCGAGGTCTGGGCGTTTTTGACGGAGGCGGAGATGGAAGGGTTTGCAAAGGATCCTGAATTGCTTGCATTCACTTCTTCACCTGGGAGTGTATTCATGCATTAGGGAGTTAGGGTTACGTTATTATTGTAATGGACCATATAATACTACATGTAATTGCATGGCCTGTTGGGATTTCAATAAAACCCAAAACCAGGTGTCATGCATATCAAAGAATAAAATAAAAGAATTAATACGAGTACCCGTAACCATTGCTATATGTGAGGATATGGAATTGTGGTGATTTCATAAATATATATATAGTATGTTACGCACATCCAGAGACGGAACTAGGACTTTATTTTAGGGGGGGCTAGCATGAACTCAAAATCTAATAAACAATTTAAATTTTATATAAAATAAAAGAATTTATAATTCATTTTTAGTAAATTTTGTCATAGATATGCAAAAATACAAAAATAAGCAAAAGATTATGTTTTTTCAAAAAATACGTTATTGAAGTTGTGTTTACAATCTTCTAGAGAATATAAATTATCTATTATCGAATCTGAATCGATATTTTCAACAAAAAAATTTCAATGTAAACAATCATAAAATCTACAAGAAAATCATCTTTCATCTTAGTGTGAAGTATTGTTTTAACAAGTTTCATAATTGAAAAAAAAATATATAATTGATTCCAATATATCTAGGCCGGTAAAGATTAAAAAAAATGAGTCATTCTAACAAAGATTTGAAAATTTTATAACCATATTTTTGTACAAGAAATTTGAAAACTATGACGAAATTGGTACCATGAGAGAGTTCCTTTCTCATCTTGTATCTATTGTATTATTGTATGAGAAATATGTATTTAATCATGTGATCAATAGAAATTGAGTTACGTCTCTTCAATGCAAGGTAAGTGATGGCTATATGTGTAGGTTGTGTAATGGCCAAATAATGGCTGGTTTAATTAACACTTTGGTTTATATGTGCAGGTTGTGTTCTGCTAAATGATGCACCATATCTTGTCTTGAGACTTTAAAACATTGATACCTGTCTTATCTGCATACAACCCAAATTAACCAAGTTGTTCTCATATGCAAGAATTTAATAGACATATCTGATTTGAATTCAAAGTGTTTTGAATCAAACAAAGCCCTAATATACCAATCAACTATTTTGAATCAAATAAAATTTAAGGTCTTAGTTAAATCTTAATCCTCTTAAAAAAAAATGTATAGTATGAAATAGAGTGGAAAATAGAGAGAGAAGAGATTAGAGTTTTCGAGAAGAACAAAAGACAGATGAACGGTGAGAAAGAAAGAGAGAAAGGAAAATGTTTTATTAAGATGTAACTAATTTATTAGGGGAATAATGATTATTACAAAAAAAATCAATTACATATTCCACCCGGATTTTCAGAATCTCACCAAATTGATAGGATTCAGATTCCATCCTATTTTCTTTCCACATGGATTTTGAATCCAGTGGGCCTACATTTTCTTTCAAAATAGTCATCAACCAAACAGTGAATTTTAACACTTTCAAAATAATCTCAGGATGGATTCTGTCTCAGGGTGGAATCAGAATCCACCCTGAAATAACACGAACCAAACGGGGTCATAAGGGATTTAGGGGTGGCATGCAAACTTAGACTTGTCTTCCCTCCCTGAAATTCTACAATTTAGTTCAGGTGTGAATTGTACTTTGAATTGTTTCTTGAATAAAAAAAATTAAATTTATATACCTTCAAAATGATTTGGTCATAAAATGTTTATGATTGATAACAAAATTTACAATAATAAGGTTATAGATTCAAGTTCTAACACTTATCTAATCTTTGGCTCCACCGGGTCGAGTAAATGACACGTGTAATTGAGTCCGGGTCGGGTCGGCCGGACTCAACCCGTTGCCTTTCCAACTTGATGTGGATGTGATCCTGGTTTCAAGTGCAAAACCAAGCCATCCTATTTCATCATATTTATCTAGAAATAAATCGTATATTTCATTCAAAATTAAATTGTGACAATTAATGGAATATTTGAGTATGTTTGAAATAATATTATATAACATAATATTGAAAGTAACTATTTAAATTCTAAAGTAAGAACAAAATAAAAATAATTAAAAAAATTCTTAAATAATCAAACCAGACCCAATCTAAATGGGATGGAATATTGCACTACAAAAAAAAAAATCTAAATGGAATGGAATGGTCGCCATCCCTAGGTGTAAAAATGGAAGAGGCATGATGCACCGAAAAAAAAAAAAATGGAAGTGGCATGCACATGTTGGAAGGGATGCGTAGATAACCCAATTTTGACTATCCAAAAAGAAGAAAATTACTTCAAATAACATTTTTAAATGACCACATTTTGATCAAATAGAAAACTACTTCAGGGAATTAAAAGAGAAAAGAAAAAGAAAACCTAGACCAACACTTAGAAAATTTAATGGCCAGAAATAGATCGGCTACTCCAAAGTAGCCGCCCCTACTCCGATGGCTAAATACAACTAGCTGTCCCTTAAACTGCCCCCACCGCTTCCTTCGGATGGGACATAAAGCAACATCTAATGCTGATAATTGTGGCGGATTGTTCCTTTTAGTCGCCCCATCTCAGCCGGTTCAACCTTAGTAACCGACTCAAGCCACCGCTTGTCAGAAATGGGACGTTTGTTAGATCATGATGGGGGCGGCTACTTGAGAGTGACCGCCTCTCACCTGGATACTGTCAGAGAACAAAGATCTAATGGGAGGTCAAATCAAGCACCTTATTATCCATTTTGATCTATTGTCCAGTGGACACTCCCCTGCCTCTTTTTTACTATAAATAGAAGGGTCCAAGGCATTTTCACAACATCAACAAAATCACATCATCAACCAATTCACAATCCAATAATCCCCAATCCACAAGAATCAACCCATATCCCCTCCCCCACTTGAAACCCTTGAGAGAGAGAGAGAGAGCTCTATTTTTTTTAGAGAAAATCCATTTCCCTACACAAATTCACTCTCCAAAAACTCAGGTTAAACCTAGTTTAGCCGTTGCCAAACCCTAACCCATTTCCTACTCAGGTTCTGCCGAAATTGAACTAGGCACCAGGCGACTAACCAAAATCAGTCGTCCCCTACCAGGCGGCTAATTTTCACTAGCCGGCCCTCACCTACACCCTAACCCCCAAACCTCCTTTAGTCGAGTTCTCAAAGCAAAAAAGGATCCCTGTTTTTCACCTCTGTGTGCGACATGCCCGTATCTCAGAGCGGAGACCCCACAAACTCCCCCACGAAAGCGATCAAATCCACCCTAACTTTTCTTGCTTTTTGAGAAAGTAGGTGATGATCACAAACACCCCTGAATTCTCCTGAAGAGTTGTCGGGCGCCTCAGCAAGGAACGAAAGACACCCTTCCCTCTTCCGAGAGACGTTCCGGCCGAGCCTGCCAAGGCACGCCTCGGACCCAAATCCCCGAAGAACCCCCACACACGCCAAGGGAAATCCCCATATCTTTTTCGGACGCACCCCAACTCTCCCGGGAAAGCCTACCCGAAAAAACGATACCGACAGGATGGGCAGCTCAATTATTTTGTACTAGCTATAATTTTTAAATAACCAGAATATTTCATTTAAAACTAATCAATGTCAATAATGGGGTAATTATCCCTCAGAATAATAGAATAATAATACTGGCTCATGTTAATGGAATATAGTGACTGTACAATTGTATAAAGTCCCTCATTTTGTGTTCCCCTCTTAAGAGAGTGATTATACTTTGAACGCTATTATATGCAGTCCTATGAACAGTCACATGGACAATCATATATCTCGTTAGCCTTCTAGTGATGTATATACCTCCCATATATATATATATACCCAATTTTTTTTTTTTTTACCATTTACTAACAAATAAATTAATTCAATTCAAAATGAACAATATATATTTTTCATCTAAGCATATAACTTATTAGATGATGTTTACTATTTTTTTAAAATTAAAATATATACCTAGAGACATAAACCCAGAATAAGGAAGAATACAAGAGAATAATAAAAAAAAGCTAAAGCTGTTTGTTTTGACAGAATAAACCCCGATAGTTATGTCTGGATAAGTTAAGATAAGGCCTAATAACTATTCTCAGAAAATTGTGGAATTGCTTATCAAGACTTATCTATATCAATGGATAAAAATACCATTCTCTGTCATTTTAAAAAATTTATCTCACATAACAGACTCACACAGATTAAAAAAACTATCACATCTATCAAATCAATCATATATCTCTCACTATTCCCAGGGGGTATAATTGTCATTTAAAAAATCATAAACTCTTATTCATCCCTTATCAACCATTTATCATCACTTTATCCAAAGTGAACCAAACAATAAAAAAATCATTTTTACGTTTCCCAATGAGAATAACAAAAAAAACAACCAAACAAAAAATTATTTATTCAGCCTGGATTATTATCTATCCCAGTATAGCTATCGGGAACGAACAACCCAATTTCACACCCCATACGGGGGGATAAAGATTGTCCCTATTCTTTTGTTGCTACTTAATACATACGCCTGATAAAGGCCTTCTTACCAAAGAAAAAAGCACTTTCTGTTTCAAGGAGACGAACAGTAGAACAAAAACAGTAATAGCTTTATCAAAGTAAAATAAACTTTGAAATATAATTTATTCCTATTCACCATCAAACCTATAATAATTCAAATAATTACCAAAAACCATGCCTGGAAAAAACTACATAAAAAAAATACAAAGCACATGGAATTTTGATATCTATATGAAAAGATGTTGAGAATGAAGGCAAGCACACTTAAAAATGTAACCAAAATACATCTCAGAGAAAAACACAACCAATAAGCAACACTTCCAGGCAGTTTCACTGAAACAAATAAACTGATAGTTGAACAGAGCATAGACATTATCAGAAGCTAAAAGAGCAGCTGGGGTGAAAAGAAAGGAGAGGCTACAAAAAGTTCTTTGGGTACCAAAATTCCAATGACAAACAAATCCCGCAATCAAAACATAACTGGAATCCAAATCTCATTATAAGTTCCTCAAACCATCGTCAGGTAATTTCAGGTTTCATAAAATTCCATCTAGTAAAAGAATCCAAGGACTTTGCCGCCGACATTCTTCCTCCTTGCCTCCTCATGGTCCATGATCCCCGCAGATGTCGTCAGCACAATATAACCAAACTGCATGCATCAAATGAGATAGTCAAATGAAGTGTTTTTAAAAATGGGATTAATCGGGTGCCTAGGAGGTATCAGGTCTAGCCCACCTCATCCAAGGGACTAAATGGACATGGGATTAAGCGGGAATTAACCGGAGTTTAATCTGATGAATTCAATTTTTCTTTCTTTGCATTTATTTATCTATTTTGTATTTTAACAATTATATATAATATTAATTATTTTATTATAAAGAAATGGTCCCCGCCTACCCGAATAATCCCAAGGCGGAAACTTACCACCATCCTATTGTTTTTTAGAACCTTTATCATACATCAACCGCTCATTGTCTGTCCCAGACAATAGATGTATATCGGTTATGGACCAGCAATTCCAAACAACTATTGCCAATCTAAGGTTCAAATATATTAGGTGGAAAATATCAATACCCTGTGCAAAAATGAAACACCACAACTAACCTGTCTGGAAGGAAGCAGCCTTGCAGTCCAGGGCTCAATATCCATTACGCCAACATCAAAGCGAGGACTGATGACACCACATTTGTTCAGCCTCCCGTTTAACTCCACCACTATTTTACCAGACCTGTGATCATCGACGTATTCAAACTCACCAATATACCCTGTGAATCAAACAAACATTGTGGGTCAATGATGCAGTCCATCAACAGATACAGGAATCAAAATAAAGGGGAGAAGAAGCAGGAGCTAACCATGCTTCTGCATGACCAAAAGGAACTTGATGATCACTTTCGAAGAGGGCCTGATCATGACTTGCCGTTTTCCTCGCTTCTCAGCATTGTACATACTTTTGAGAGCATCGTTCAAAACACTGACTCTCACCATCTTTCGTCAAATCTGTGATGAGAAGCACCACACGCCCGTAATAAGCAACTTTGTAACAGTGACTCATATCTCATAATCCAGAGGAAACATGTTTGAAACATATCGAGCATGTAACTTTTGACCTAAATGTTCCCTCAAAAAAAGTTTTTGACCTAAATGGATACAAAAAATAATATGCTTTTTCCATCAACCGGGGTTTAATTTTCTTCATACCAGTGAAATGGAGGCTCCGATGCGGAATAAATTTGTTTGTAATGCACAAAGATTAATAAATATGATGAACAAAGTTTCAAGCAATGAAGCTTAAACAAGACAGACCATCTTCCAAGACAATCATTCCACATTAGGCATACCATGATCTAGCTATTCATTTAGGTCAAAAGTCAAACCTTCAATCTCTGCTGTTGTTAATTCAAAGTCATTAATGTTTTTCACCAAGAAATAAAGTAGATAATGAAACTTGTATTAAACCACTTAACGCCATTATAGCCAATGCTAATTTACTATTTTAAGCAGAAACTGTGTCTTAAGAAATAATGTTGTGAATTGTGATGACTCTTAGACCAGTTGCCCAACATCCACAAGTGTAAGCAAATTCAAGCACATAGAGCACAAATCACAAATGTAGAGAGTGGTTCCTTCTATGCGACTTGGATTCCATCCTCTTTTGCCTTCTTTTAATCTTCTTTCTAGGTTCTCCTTTTAATCCTTTTCTTTCACTTTGTCTCTCTGTAAAAAGCACTTAGAATTATATCTCTTCTTTTTTGTGTTCCTGAAACATAAGACTTAATGCCAGAAAATAATATATTCAAACATAGTGCAAATAGCGCCAATACATATAGGCATTGGACTGCCCCAATGACAGTATTTGGGTAATGAAGCCTCCAAAGTAGTGCATTTAATCCTCTTTGAGTGTAGGGTGGACGAAAAAAGCTTAAATAGAGATTTAAAACGATTCCTAAATAACAATATCGGCTACAATGCAAGTGTAGACAGTAGACCATATAAAACAACATGAAAAATCATATCCACTCATTTTAGATGGCTCATCACTTACAACACCATGTACAGTTGGATAATTATCTGTATACATAAGAAAATATATCCCAACCCACACCTAGCATTTATTGCATTATTACAACCTTTACTTAAAAACAATTCATGAAGCATGTCCTATTGTGCTATGATGCCCTAACACTTGAACATAACTATTCTCGCCACATTTTACGGTGTCATTTCCATATCAGATAGGTCAATATTTGTAAAAATCCATAACCATGTATCTAACATTCTAAATATAAAATATGAGGAGCCTTCCGAGCAACACATGAAAATTGGGAATCTAGATGACGTGTGTTCAGTCAAAAGCATGCAAAAAAAGTGTAAAAGCATTCTATAGGATAGATATATCTCACATAAAGCTTAGTGAAAAAATCTTCAAAAGATGAATACATATAACGTATCAAAATATGTGAAAAAAGAGCAAACAGTGATTACAGCAAAAGCACGAAAAACTAACAGAAACTCTAGTAAAAGTTACACTTAAAAAGGAGGTCAATAGTGTTCAGAATGAAAACAAAATTTTAATGTAACTTACTCAAGAGCAGAAAAAAGAAGGAAGCACCATCATGTATGAACGCTTACCAAAATGCACAATAATCCAACAAAAACAAGCTATAATTTCTCTATTGACCTAATATTTATATTATCATTTTGAATATAGAAGAGACCCATTAAAATTCCATAGATGGACACAATACACATTACACACGCGATTTCACAAAAAATTTCACAAAAACACACATTGTTTCAACTACTACAATGAAAGATACAAGGGTCAGGCATGAACTAGAGTAATATCAATGATAGCACTTGAAAAGAAGAAAGGAAAATATCCAAACAGAAAAATACCCACACCGTGTCCACTCCATTCAAGTCCCGAACATGTCACCTCCATAATCTTTTAAAAGACTCACAAAACGTAAGAAACTCTAATATCTTTCTTACATTCAAATAAACAAATGAACATAAACATCAGGTACCGCCCCATCTAAAGGTGTCAAATATGGAGCTCTCCCAAATGTCAGGAAACAAATCCACATGAAATTGATCTAAAACTTTTATCACCAACAGTCAATCTTAAGTCAACCCTCCCTAAAACTCAAGTAAAAAAAAAACACACATATAACATCCGTAAACCACATAAATCCATTCAAAAGACTAAATTCACTTCCATTATCCGATGACGAGGAATCTCATCATTAGTTGGAAAAACCACCTATGCACAGATTTTTCGTCAATAAAATGACAAAAGGAAAACCAAGTTTTCAATAATGGAAAAATCATTGATTGAAAACACACATGCATATATTTATCGGGTTTCATAAACATGAGAGTCAAGACAATTAAGTGATCAATTGACAAAACATGCAAACTCTACTTAAAGCATTCCGAGATAACAAGAATCACAAGATGTTCAATGAATCAAATCATCTATACTAGCATGAATAACATTCAAAGCACAATATATCAATTTCAATGAGAGATTTAATAATAGCATCATCAATTCAAATATTCAAACCTCAACACTTTTATTTATTTAATCAATTTTCAAACATTCACCCACTAACACCTTGCATCACCCAAAGATCCAACCTTTTTTGGGTTCTAAATTCACTTCGGTTAGTAGCTATAACATCTAAACAACATATACAAAAATGAAACCAAATGTCCCATGAAACCCCATCCATTCAAACCAACGAGAACATCACTCCACCAAGATTCAAGGAACCAATAAAAACTCGTTCGTGATCAAAGAAAGGACACAATAACAACAGTTAAAATAAACGATGCGCAGATCAACAGACGACCCAATCAAATACTCATCTGAACAAGCAAAGAAGCTGATCTGAACATTTGATCTTATGATTTTTTTCGGAAGAGGACTTACAAGTGAGAGGATCGGCGGAGAAAGTACGGCAGCCGCGAAACAGAGAAGGAACCACAAAAGAAACCCTAAATTGTGTTCCTCTCCTCTTTATGCTTTTCAGCTTGAATTTACGATTGAACCCCGGTAAAATGCATCTGGACCCCTAAAACTTTTGAAACCTGTAGAAATACCCTCTGAAGTTTAAAAACATGCGATTACACTCCCTACCATTAGACTTTCTGTTAAAGGTGAAACAAAAGTAGTTCAATTTTACTATTTTATCATTTAATTAATTTTCTAAATATCTAAAAAAGAGTAAGTGAATTAACTTTAAATATGCTTTATGAATATTTTATAAGAATATTCAACTTTTTAAATACATATGAATGTATTTTTCATAAAAATTAACTCATATAATAGTTAGTTAAAATGTGAAAACATTTATAATGATTTAATTAAAAGGGTAAAATTGTACTTCTGTCCCATTTTAAAGGAAAATCTAACAATAAGGGTGTAAGTTCATGTTTTAAAACTTCAAAAGGTATTTCTGTAGGTTTCAAAGACTTTAGAAGATCCAAATGTAATTTACCCTCTCTCTCTCTATAGAGGGGAGGGGCTCATGGTGATTGGAGTGTAGGGTTGTTGGACATCCCTAATGATTAAGATATTGTGCTTCTAGAGGTGCTCATTAGAGAATTGCATGACAGAGGAGGATGACAAGGGAGAAAAACAAAGTCGGCTGGCATCCTAACCCGAGGAAGACATTCACAGTAGGCCTGTCAACGGGTCGGGTCCAGACCCGGATCGACCCGACTCAGATCCGATTACACGTGTAATATACCGGATCCGATTTAGACTCGACCTGGCGGACCAGAACAAACAAACGGGTCGGGTCCGGGTCCGGGTCCACCCCGCCCCGACCCGTTGGACCCGTTGGACCCGACTGTTTTTTTTAATATATGCTCATATATTAGTATTAGTAGACCCATAATTTTATTTTTATTTATGAAATTATTAGCATAGATCTTAACTCATTTTTCATCTAGAAGTCTAAAAACCCATTATCAACCAAACCCATCAAACCACAGTCCACAAATCATCCACCAAAAAAAAAATGAAAAAATAAAGCCCACATGTTAATAAACCCAGCCCACGAAAGAAAATTTGGTGACTCACTGTTTCACTGACTCATCACTAAAAAAAAATGAAAAATAAAGCCCTAAAGTAAAATTGTGCCCTAATTTACTCCGCCGCTCTGTCTTTCTCACGCACTCTCTGTCTTTCTCATCGGTCTCACTCTCTGTCTTTCTCACGCACTCTCTGTCTTTCTCATCGGTCTCACTCTCGTCTTTCTCACGCAGTCTCTGTCTTTCTCATCGGTCACTCGGCAGCCGTCCGTCAGCCACTCCGCGTGAGCGACAGCCATCCGTCAGCCACTCTCGTCGGCCACTCCGCGCGAGCGACAGCCATCCGTCTCTGTCTCTCTCACTCGGCAGCCGTCCGGCGTCCGTCTCTGTCTCTTCTCTGTCCAAACCGCGCGAGCGACACCGTCCGGACCGCGCCTTCGTCTCCGACATTTTTTTTAACTTCCTAGTCTGGTCGGGTCGGGTCGGACCCGGGTCCGACCCGGGTCCGACGGGTCCGGGTCCGGGTCCACTTTTTCCTGGACCCGCCGGGTCCTGGATTGGACCCGGACCCGTCGGGTCCTGTCACGGGTCGGGTCCGGGTCCACCCCGACCCGGCCCCGACCCAACCCGTTGACACCCCTAATTCACAGTTCATCTTTGCTATGAATGGTGGCGACGAGAGCATCCAATCATGGAGAGCACAGCAAGGAAGTATACTGAAATATCGAAAGCAAAAATTCCTCTGACGGTAAAGTATTTCTTGTGGCTCATGTATCGAGTTACTTACGAAGCTACTTACAAAGGCGTATCGAGCGAAATGGGCACCAAGGGAAGACTCGACATGTCTTACGTGCGGGGAAGGGGTAGAAACCACGGTACATATCTTTCTCAAGTGTCCGATGGCTTTGCAAGTATGGAAGCAGTTAGCGGGGTATTCAGATTTTGAAGATGGGAAAGCGTCGCTTGAGGAGCTTTGGAGCGAGGGTAGGCGTATGCGATCTCCGGGGTGTCAGTATCGGATTTCGGGAAAAGAAAGAAAGGCGTGCTCCTGGAAACCTTCCTCCCTCTCTTCCTCCTCTTGTGGTCCTCCGGTGGTTGTGCGTGTGTGGGGGTTCTTCGGAGGCTCGGATCCGGAGATCTCCGCCTTGGTAGGCTCGATCAGATCGTCTCTCGGAAGGGGTGGTGGGTTGGTTGTTTGTTCTTGGCTGAGGCGGCCAACGGGTCCTCAGAAGGATTCAGGTAGTGATCGCCACCTGCTTTTCTAAAAAAAGTAGGAAAAGTTAGGGGCGGATTTGATCACCTTCGTGGGGAGTTTGTGGGGTCTCCGCTCTGAGACACGGATATGCCATACACAGAGGTGAAGACAGGGATCCTTTTCTGCTTCGGGAACCTGACTAAAGGAGAATTAGGACTGAGGTGGGCTAGGGAAAAGCCGGCTAGTTGGATTTAGCCGCCTGGTGGGGGGCGGCTAGTTGTGGGTAGCCGCCTAGTGTCTGGTTCAATTTGGGCAGAACCTGGGTAGGGTTTGGATTTGGTTTTGGCAGAGGTTAAGCTAGGTTTAACCTGGGTTTTGGAGAGTGGATTTGGAGAGTGATTTGGTGTAGGAAATGGGTTTCTCTCTCACTTTCTCTCTCAAGGGTTTTTGAAATGGTGGTGTGGGGGGTATAGGCTTGTATGCATTGATGATTGGGAATGTGGGTTGTTGTGGGTTATTGATTATGAATAAATGCTTAGAGACCCCCCTATTTATAGTAAAAAAAGGTGTAGGGAGTGTTTACTGGACAATAGATCAAAATGGTTAATAAAGTGTTTGATTTGACCTCCCATTAGATCTTTGTTCTCTGACAATGTCCAAATGAGGGACGGCTAGTTGTGTTTAGCCGCCCAGTGAGGGGCGGCTACTCTCAGGTAGCCGCCCCCATCATAACCTGCCAAACGTCCCATCTCTGACAAGCGGTGGCTTGGGTCGGTTACTAAGGATGAACCGACTAAGATGGGGCGGCTAGAAGGGACAATCTGCCGCAATCATGCTTGCTTCATGTTCCATCCAAGAAGGCGGTTTGGGGTCGGTCGGGGGGCGGCTAGTTGGTATAGGGCGGCTACTCTCAAGTAGCCGCCCCTGTCCAGGTCCCAAGTTTTCCTAAGGGTTTGGGCCAGTGTTTCCGGTTTTGGTTTCTGAGGGAGTTTCTCTTTAGATGTCCAAATGTGGTCATTTCCTAAGTATTACTTGAAGTAAATTCCTTTTCTTTGGACGGTCAAAATTAGGGTATCTACACGGGGGACAAAAGTGTGAAGGCTAAGCTCTCGCAAGTGCTTATTCTGGCAGTTCTTTGGGCTCTTTGGATATCACGCAACCATCGTTATTTCAAGGCACTCTAGTCAACGTGAAGAATATTTGGGAGATGGTTATCCACCAAATCAAGGAGTGGGGTGTATGTTGCACAGGAGCAAGAGAGAGATCGTTTAATGGGGGATATATTCGGGTTGAGAAGTAGTTATTTGAATGTATCTTGTCTTTTTTGTTTTTTTTCATTGAGACTGGATAGTAGACACCTCTTCTACTTTCCCCTTCGATGAGCTACTTCTGTATATTTTGGGCATTCCCTTTCTTATGATTAACTAAGGCCGAATGCTTACCGTTTCCTTCAAAAAAAAAAATTACTCTCTCTCTCTTCTTGTTTTTTTTTTTTTGAATGAACCATTTTAGATGGTGGTTCAGCCCCAGTTGCAGCCCATTTTGCAGTCCACACTTCTTTTTACTCTCATTGAAATACATATTGTTATATGAAATAAAATATATGCTGAAATACAATAATATAATTTTTAAAAAATAAAAAAATTATTACCTATAATATGATAGAACCTAATATATTATAACAGTATAGTATATACTATGTTGTCATAATGTATATAACAATAAAACGGTCTACAAAATAGATTGGGTGTACAGAGCCTCTTAGAGTGTTGCTACACTTATTTTTTATTATTGCCCCAAATCCACTCATCTATGAAAAATTTTCAAAGTTTTTATATTTGGAACTATTACATTTCAATTCATTGAAACATATATGTTTCACCTTTTTTAAAAAAAAAAAAGAAATGGTAGGTGTGAGAGGTGGAATCAGATCTTCCCCCTCTGGGTCGCATTTGAGTACAATCCAAGCTTTAGTTGTGGATATGAGAAAAAGCACCAAGAACACTTTTGTCGCAGTTTTGGATCTTCCGTTGTGGATTCTCCGTCTTCCGCTTTTATCTCCTACAACTCACATCAGTGTGGTGCCAGCTAACGCCCCTGCGATACTAAGTCAGTTTTCCATTTTTAAGAGTTAAACTTGAGTCTTATCCCCCGTTTGGAATTGGAATATGATTTATTCTTGGGTATACATTTATCCAAGCATAAGTGAGTATAAATAAGGATAAAATGATTTTGTGTTTGGTTGTGTTTTGAATTATTCTCGTTGATAAATGTAAGAATAAATTTTTTGTTGTTTGGATAAAGTGTGAATAAATTATGGATAATGATTTAGTTGATTTGATAGGTGATTTATAAGAGGTGATGACAGTTGATTTGATAGTAGGTCAACATATTCTTTGGGTAGAATAACCTAGGATAACTTTAATTCTAGGGGTTGGTTGGAATCCATATACCACTTTATACCAGTTTATTATGGCATACTTTATCAGGGATTATCCGGGGTTTCCAAACGGGCTTTATCCCTTATCCAAGGTTATCCAGGGTTATCTGGAGGCTTATTCCCAAAACAAACAGGGGCTCAATTTTGAGGAAGGAGTGTCCACCTTGTTTTGAAAGGGATACCCTTCCTTTTATATTGTGAGAAAGTGTGCCGATCTTGCTTTTGAGGTGTGAGCCTATCATGAGATGGAATCTTCCACGTGGTCTTAGGATCAGTTGACACGTATAACCTTAGAATTAGCTCATCATAATTTCTAACAGTTTGTTACAGTTACTGCGTTAGAGAATACTCCTTTGAGCTTTCTATTATCTTGCTGATGTTGGTACGTAGGTGATCCTTGCATCAAGTCAGACTCTGGGGTCTGATTGTTCCTAGTCAGGTCCAGTTCCGTGATCTGATTGTTTTGATCAGGTCGGACAAGAGTTACACCTCTTAGTCATTCAGGTCAGGTCAGGAGTCCGACCAGATCATTTATTGGTCCGACCTGGGATGGAGTTGTGCCCATTGTAAGAGAGAGCGGATCAGTAGGGCCTCTTATATGGGCTTCCCTATCAGGTCGCACTATCAGTCTTGGCGGTCTTCCTCAACGGGCCTGTTTGGTGTTATATCTCAATCTTATTTCAATTAATCTATATACATTTATTCCTTATTCAGTTATTCTCAGATTTGGTCTTCTAAAGTAGGCATTCAGCCTTAGTTAATCATAAGAAAGGGAATGCCTAAAATATAAAAAAGAAGCTCATCGAGAGGGTAACAAGTAGAAAAGATGTCTACTAGCTACTCTCAATGAAAAAGAAAAAACAAAGAAAAAGCACAATACACCTCGACCCGAATATGTCTCCCATTAAACGATATCTCTCTCACTCCCGTGCAACATACACCTCAATCCTTTATTTGGTGGATAATCATCTCCCAAATATTCTCTACGTAGATTGGAGAATATTTTTTATTAGGGTTATTTAGTTTCCACCCCTCCTAAAATAAGTCAATTATTAAAAAACCTCTCCAAAACACAATATTATTATAAACCCCCTTTAAATGCTAACTGGATTTATAAAAAACTCAAATAAATTATTTTTTGACGGAATAGGTTTTTAAATGATGGATTGACAATAATACCCTTACTAAAAAATATCCTAACTTGATAGAAAAAAAACTCTTTCATTAACATAAACCTCTTTCCGTCAAAAAAATTTTGGGAGTACTGAATTTCTTTTTATTTTGTTGACTGTTGGGTTTTACAAATCCAGTTAACATTTAAAGGAAGTTTATAATGATATTGTGTTTTATAGTGTTATTTTTAATAATTTTCCTGTTTTAGGAGGGGTAGAAACTAAATAACATTTTTTTCTATCAAGTTAGGATTTTTTAGTAAGGGTATTATTGTCAATCCATCATTTAATAACCTATTCGGTTAAAAACTAACTCATTTGGGTTTTTTACAAATTCAGTTAACATTTAAAAGGGGTTTATAATAATATTGTGTTTTAGAATGGGTTTTTAATAATTTAACTGTTTTAGGAGCGGTGGAAACTAAATAACCCTTTTTATTATTGCCCCAAATCCACTCATCCATAAAAAAAAATTCACAGTTTATATCCATAAAAAAAAATCCACAGTTTATATCCACTCATCCATATATATATATATATATATATATATATATATATATATATATATATATATATATACATATTTCAGATTTTACTTTTATAAAAAGTACATATCTCATGTAATGAGTTGTACCATTTTTTTTAAAATAAAAATATAGACAGACTTCATTTGGGATTGTAAAAAAATATGAGCGAAACATTTTCCTTTTATGTGCGAATAGGAAACGGTTTTATGATTTAATTGTTGATACTAAGTATGTCAATCGATCGGATACAGATAAGATTCATTAATATCTATATCCTAACTTTCGAATTGGATACGGATATTAATTTTCTGATTCGGATATCTTTGGATATACAGATATATTTCGAATAATTGACATGCTTAAATATTAACATTAAATTGAATAATCAAATGATATACTAGAGAGAAAAAAATTAAAATTGAAATTTTAAAATTTATTCTCTCTATTAGATATCTGAAATTTAATAGTAATATAATATATTATGATTGTAATTAATCATACAAAATAACAAATATGAACAATATAATACAAATATATATATTTTTATAATATATGTTGGATACTAATATTTTTCAGATCGGATACACGGATATCCATATCGGCACCGTGGATCTTTTAATATCGGATATTTTTTATTTTTCAGATACGAATTTGGATTTGTTTCAGATTTTTTCCAGATAATTGACAGGCTTAGTTAACGTGGTCTTTTTCTCAACTCCAATTTCAATCCCATATATCTTGTTCATACACTCACATTAACAAAATATATATCTCACTATAAATTTATTGAAGTGTATACTTCATGTTTTTATTCAAACATATAGTCATGCCTCATTAGAGAGAGATGATATATAGGATTGGATAATTGAGACAAGAAGCCAAATTGTAATCTTATACACAATTATTGTTATATTGTCCTCCACAAAAAACCATTAGGAGGAGAATGTAGAGTAGTTATCAAAATTTACAAGGGGTTTGGTGGGGACGAACAAACTTCAATGGGGAATCATACATGGGGGCAAACTTAAGAATCAATGAAGGAATTTTAGTAATATTTTTCAACTTTAAAAATTAAGGTGTGGAAAATAATTCAATCGTGTTTTTAAAAGGAAGTAGATTTATTGTCACCGTTTAATATAAACCATCTTTTGTCATATATCTAAAATCACTATTTACTATAATTTTATAATTCTTTTATTTGATAACCTCAAAAAATGATTAACATGATTTAGGTGATAAATGATGGGTCCTAAACATTATTTGACATTCCACTTCCAAGATTTTCATTGCTTTGATTAACATTATTTGATAACCTTAAAATAATGGGGCTCGGCTCAACTCGTTTATCTAATCGAACGAGTTTGAACGAGCTTCAATCGAGTCGAGCCCGAGCGGCTCTCTTTATTAGTCCTCGCTTACTTCTAGATAGCTTATTCAAGTATAAAATAATTATAGAAGAGAATTAGATGATTTTCTCTTTAAGTTACCATTTATTAATATAGTTATAATTTTAAAATGTTTATTCTACCTTATCAAAACATAACTATTACAATTTATCTACGCTAAGATTTTTATCCAAGATTAAGCATATTCTTCCATAATCTATATTGTATTCATAAAACAAATGGGGCATACAATTATGAACTATTGGGAGTTGTTCATTCATTATTATTTTATAAATGAAAAATTCAATTTAGATTAAGCGTCAAACTCTGGTCAAGAAAGATAATTCCTCCTTCCCAGGAATCTAGTTTTGATAGATTCCATGGAAGACAAAAATTTGTTTGGGATATCCAATAAAGAACACATAAATGGAGGATTCTAAATGCAGAAGACGAAACTGACATCTATATAAGGACGCGAGAAAAAAAAATGGATTATTATACATATTTGTATAGAAAGATGTAATAATAAAGAGACAGTATAGGATAATGATCAACATCATTCTTTCAAAAAAAAAAAAAAATCGCATGCATTGAATGGATGATGTGGTATATAAAACCACCCAATAAAGAGCCAAATATAGCATATATGATTCCATAATAAAAGGCAGCTTAAAAGCATCTAATGTGCCTTGATATATAAAACAGAGTAAGTATAGCATAACAGGTTGGCTGGATTTTTCAGTGCATAGAATAAGTGAATCTGGCTATGGAAACAATATCTGAAACATATGCAGACTAACATCAAGAAATATCTGTTTGCCTACACCAAACGAACATCGATAGACTTAACAAGCACATCTGAAAGAGACTAACAATATATCAACCTCGGTAAGCATAAGATTGCTCTTGTTTTTCATCAAGTAAAAGCAATGTTTTTTATGCCTACCTCTGTTGCTCCGCCGCCTTAGATTTAGAATTCTTCCACTGATCCAGTACATATTTGATGACTTCTTTCATTGTTGCCTTCTGTCCTGCTTGGAAGTTCCAAAGCTCAGGAACAGCGTATCTTCCACTACCGTTATATTCGTTCATCTCCAACAAGGCAGTAGTCACAGCCTCGTAGACTTCGGCACCAAGCTCATCCTTTATTCCCCTCAACTTGTTATCATCCTCATCAATCACTTCCTGCACCAATAAACCATGGCAAACACATATTTCTAATGAGCATACTTTGCAACTTAAGTTTTTAATTTATTCTGTTTAAGATGTATCTTATATATGCATTGTCATATGAGACCAGTACAGTTGTGATCCTGGTGATAATGCAGATAAGTTCTATTTTAGACCATTGTGAGATATGTTGGACATGATTTGTTAATTTACGTGCTCCAAGTTTCTAAAGGTTGTTTTTTAATAATTGTGAATGAAAGATTTTTGAGTGCATATATACCTTGTTTTCTTCATCACCTGTGGAGATGATCTTAAATGGATGCCATCCTGGTTTCCTTATCTCTTCTTGCCAATCCAAGCACAACTTCGCAGCTTTACAATCTGAATCTTCAGCTGCACAGCGTCGCTTGCTAGCAACTTTGAATGGCGCCTCATCCAGCTCTCCCATTCTTTTGATTCCAATGGATGATGGACTCTGAATATCTGACATACCCTATACAGAAGATTATGTTTAACACACAAAACGAAAATAAAGGTCATAAAATTATGTTTATGCAACTATAAAGTTTAGGTACTTACATCAATAAACTCTTTTCGGGCTTCCTGTAGCTCATCATTGATCTTCCTTTCCTTGATAATGAGTGATTGATTCACAGACTGTATGTAATCTATTTCATCGATTTTCTCTTTCAACATTTCTTTCATCTCATGCATCTGTATTTGAGCTATAAATTCTTCAAGACCTCTCAACTTCTCTACCGCATGCATTTGCATTTTCATTCCTTCTAATCTTTGTTTAGCATCCATGTCTTCACGATACAATTTATGAGTGATTTGAACAACTGCCCATCAATCAAATTCAGCATATTAATTGTTATTTCCTCTCTTATTTATTTCAATCTTTGATAAGAAAACACTGGAAATAAATCCAAAATTTACTAATATTCAGAACGGGCTTTGGCAGATGCATGAACTTTGAAAATTGACGAGTTTTCCAAAGCAGAACTGACCTTGTGTATAAGCTTGGTGAAGCTTTTCGTTCTCAAGCATGAACTTATGAAGTGATAGAGTAGTTTCATGATGTTGGAGTTCCAGGTCTTTCAAGCATTTATTCTTGAAGTAGACTTCATCAGCTAGAGCTGCAATGAGTTGATCCCTTGTAGCTGTACAAGTTGGTAAAAGAAATAGCATATGACGTGGTCATATACAAGGAGATCTCTTGATACAACTACTAATATCAGGTCTAGCACATTTAAGTGAAGCCCATCATATATAGATGTGTGTTGTATAACTGATAATTTTGGCATAAGTTTGCAGTGAATCTAACTTGTTAGACAACCAAATCAATGTAACTTCACCAGACATATTTTCACATGCAACCAATGTCAACTTTCAAAACCATGTTAAAAAATCTATTTTAACCTTGAAAACTCATCCGATCCACCAAGAAGAAATTTAAAAAAGAGGACAAGTACATAAAGAATGTTATA